>CM053271.1:25225136-25361301 GCA_028583415.1 Protea cynaroides | reverse complement strand
GAGCCGGAGGGCAAAAGAGATAAGGCAATCGTCTTAACAATAAACTGAATTATATGATGGTTGACACAGTTATATCAATTTCTGAAATATCAGTTTCGTTTATAGATATCAAAAACTCAAAAACTTTTGAAAAAAACTTCAACTTCTTTTATCAACTCATCTTATAACTGATAGTGGGTCTATATATACATACATAACCTTTTAAAGTTCCTAAACCTTTTAAAGTTCCTAAATTATTTTAGCCATGGGAATTTCGATCCCGTCTCTAAACTCCTTATTTTTTGCCACGGAAATATATATCCCGTCGACTAATGACCATTTTTTCCCCCGGGAATTCAGTTCCCGTCGTCAATTTCCGTGGGCATAAATAAGGATTGTTGTAGTGTCTATTTAATTATAAACACAAACCACTCTCAACTCCATGAATCAATGTGCAAGAGATTCAAACAATGTTAATTCTCTTAAGTCTTTTAGTGTGGATGCTTACTTAAGTGGTTAAACCTTGGTTTCAGTTGCTTGATCTATTTTTGTTTGACAAGATACTAATTATGAAATTCAAGCTTTATTGATTGTAAACCCAATAAGGATAAAGTTGTCTTTTAAAATTAAGACTTAACACCATGAACATAATGGACCTTTTCGTTACACGTTTATAAAATTAAGGGTGGTATGTGTAATTTTCAAAAACTAGTGAATGGTAAATGTAATTAGTCCATAGTAGAGGGGTAGTAAATGTAAATTTCCCTTAAATTTTTACTTTTTAAAAACTTTGAAACTTTCACTTTGTTTGACTTTTAAACAATAATTTTTATATTTAAAAAATAAAAGATAGAAATTTCCTCAACAATTTGCCATCTCCACATTCTTTGTAACTTCAAAAGCCTGAAACCTGAAAGTAATTTTTACAGAAAAAAAAAGAAAAAAAAAAAAGAAGAAGTTGAAAGTAACAAGAAAAAACATAAAAAAATAGGGCTGTAACAAATACATTCTCATTCTTTCTAACTTCAAATGCTTGAAAGTATTTTTACAAAAAAAAAATAAAAAAAATGTTGAAAGTAACAAGAAATAATATAAAAAATAGGGTTGTAACAAATACAGGAATGTGAAGAACCTGAACGAAATTGAATTTAAAAAAAAAAATAATAATTGATATCGAATTAGAATCGGTCATGGTCGAAATCAATACAAGTCTACTGATACGTAGCCAAATTACTAAAACCATGTTGACAACTTCACCCATGGATTTTCACTTATTCTCTATCAAAATAATACCTCTAACAATGACTCTATCAAATTACATTGTGTTTTATCCCATGTTCACAGTATATGTTCATGTAAAGGTCCATGATTTAAAATGGGCAGATGATCTAGGAACTTGATATACCCTCCAAAATTTCTCTTTCTATGGAGGATCTTTCATATTTATTTTGACTCTATTACTCCTGGCTACACTTGTTCCTACCAATATATATCACCATTACAATATATATATCCCTACACTCAGAAACTCATCCTAAGTTACTTATGTGGCGGTTTCATACAAATTAGTGGTGAACTATCATTTGGAGTACCTTTTAATAGAACTTCTGTTTATGGGGGGCAACAATATGAATATAAACAATAACTGTATCAGGTATGATCATATCCTTCTTATACACCTTTTTTTGAGTCATCAACCCAAGGTATTACATGCAATTACACCTTCAACACCACAATCTGATCTCAAACAAGAAATCAGCCATTAATGACGTGAAGCTTGGCCTGCAGCATATAGGATTCCTCATGGATCCTACATGCATGGATTCCTAAGGTCTTCTAAGGCCTTAAATAAAAAGCTGGTGGTAAGCTCACTTACTTCAGAGATGCTTGTATGAAACAAGGACAGCAACAATTTCTTCCTTTCTGCATCCTTCTTGAAGAAATTCGGTTTCAGCACTCAGTAACAGAACCTCCCTCCAACAAATTTACTACTACTCTTTGCTTCAACCTCCAGATATCAGTTCCAGCTCACAACATCACATAGGAGCTTCTTCTCCTACTTCTCCATTTTCTTTTCTTTTATTTCTTTTCCAAGCTTCGGTTTCAGCAAGGTAGAGGAGCCACCACTAACTCTCAACCAAACAGAATTTTAAAACAAAAATGCTTCCACCAAGGTTTGAAACCATTACATCTAATGAATCAATCCATTGTCCAACCAATAAACCACACGACAGAAACAAAAACAAATAGATTCACATACTCTAATCTCCAATTACGATGACATTTGAAGCAAAAACAAGCTCAACAATCAATTCCAATGTGGTATGTACAGATTCATATACTCTAATCTACGACATTTCCTAGTTTCTATCTTAATGAAGTTAAAGATCAGATGACATAGCCAGATCAATTATGTTGCAGAAACCTTAGAATTCAAACAGCAGAGATAGTGTCCTTCGAGAAGAGAAGGAACCCAAAAGCATCTGAATTTAGAAGGCCAGTATTGATTAATTTTGGGTTTTACTCTGTCTAGGGTTCCAATTTGTAAAACCTAAACCCTGGAACTAAAAGAACTGATTAATACCTTGAACCCACAAAATCGAAGGAGAGGAGAGAGAAGGAACAATGCCGAATCCATCTACGTTGATTCCTGTTTTCCTCTTGATACTCACCAAGCAACACAAACCCGTCTCACTCACCGATTTGCGCACTCTCACCATTAGAGCGACCTTTGCTCTTCCAAAACAAATTTAAATATTTTGTTTACCACCATCACCATACAAGGTGCGGCCTTTATATGAACTTGTAGACTGAGGGACTACAACAGACACCAAAAGGAGCAACTTAAGAGAGCCTCATGCAATGTATCAATGGAATCTTGAAAACATCGAATTGGTATAACTAGTAAAACTAGATTATTTTGTTCCTAAACATCTTGAAGTAGGCTCACATAGTAAAACTAGATTGGTTCATGAAATGGTGAAAGAATGCCTGTAGAATCATTCATCTTGATCAATTGCCCCTAAATCGAAACCCTCATTGCAGCCTCTATCAGTGATATGCAACAATATAGTGAGAGTAAAACCAGAAGGAACGAACCTGCAGGTGAAAACGATCGAGAATCTGCACCGAGAAGGTTCCAAGGGATTCGATCGAGACTTTTGCTTAGCTTCTTCTCAAAGCTTCTTGATCCAAACTCTGCAATGAAACCGAAACCCACACTGCAGCCTCTATCAATGATATGCAACAATATAGTGAGGAAAATCAGAAACAGATATGCAAAATCGCAAAAACATGTCGAAGGGACGTGGGTTGGTGAGACAAAATGCACCTGCTGGGAGAGGAAATGCACCTGCTGGGAGACGAAATGCTAGAATTTGAGAGAGCTGGGAGAGGAAAAGCTTAGAGAGAGAAGAAAAGCTTAGAGGAGTGTTGGGAGAGGAAAAGACTCGCGCTCGCGCAAAACTTGTCGATGGGACGTGGGTTGGTAAGATGGGAATGGGAGGGAACTCTGTTAATTTCGGCCACAGGAACCAAATATCGTTGGCAAAATCTGTTTCGGCCACGGAATTTAAGGTTTCCGTTGCCAAAAAAAATATCTCCTTCCTCAATTCTTTGATTTTTAGCCACGGGAATCTAAATTCCGTGGCTAAAATTATTTTTGGCCACGGAAATTTGGTTCCCATGGCCAAAAATTATTTTTCCCACAGAAATTTAAATCCCCTCCATAAAATCTTTGATTTTTAACCATGGAAATTTAAATTCTTGTGGCTAAAATTGTTTTTTCCACGGGAATTTTTTTTCCGTTGCCAAAAATGATTTTGGCCACGGGAATTTAGGATCCGTCTCTGAATTCCTTATTTTTAGCCACGAGAATCTGAGTCCCGTAGGCTAAAATAGTTTTTTGCCACGGGAATTTGGTTTCCGTCGCCAATTTCTGTCGCAAAAAATCAGTATTGTTGTAGTGTTGAGCTGCCACATGCCCAACACCACCTTCTTTCTCCCATGCTGCACATGTACCCAAAGGCCCATGCTACTCCAGTAAATCCGATACAAACCGCCACCCCCTCTCCCATGCCCATTAACTTCACTAACCTGTACAGCCATCTGCAACTCAAACACTCCACCTCCCATGCTTCATTAACACCCAGCCGAAAAGCCTGCCCAGCCATTCTCTCATAAAACCTCCCAGCAGTTCACGTAACCCACACAACCCACGGCATGCACCGACCACCATCCCTCATTAAAACCGACCATACCCGACTGCCCAACTCCCCATACCTCCGTAAACACCATCATCCACCTTACCATAACCCAACCATCCCTACACCTGTACAGCATTTCTTTGAGCCCTCCACCGAACACCAACTGACCCTCCCTGCCCCGCCTATAAAAGGCTGATCACCATCACAATTCAGGAGGTTGAAAAAAAAGAGACCTGCACACCATCGAGCCCCGCTCCATTCGTCAACCACTACCCTCTCCGCTACCATACCCACCTGCAACCATAAAACCGATGAAAAAACCTGCTCAAGGGGTGGGAGCGATCCTCACCTAAGAACCCTCTCACTTAAAGCCTGCTCAACCCATTTGAACCAACCCTTACCCGGAGCTGAAGCCGACAAGGAAGAGAAGAAACTGAAGAAGGAAAGAGGAACTGCGGCTGGAGGGAAAATTTCTGACCAGGTAAGACTTCATTCCTTCCTCCCACTCTATCCTTTCATTGATTTCCATTTCATTGATGCCTATGTCGAATGCCTCTTATGTAAGATATTTTATGGGTTAAATTAATTATAAGGTTAGTTGGTTTAGTGGGAGTCTAGTTACAGGTAGGTCGGTTTAAGTATGATTAGAGATGAACCAACTTGGTCCACTATGGGACTGTTCCAAGGTTGGGGGTGGTATTATAAATACCAATGGTTAGGGTCCCTACAGCTACGGTGTTATTTTCTTCTCTTGTTCTCATACGCCGAGAGAAGGTCAATGGATCCCAACAGGCCGTGGAAGACTCTGATCCAAGCATTCCAAGCATTCAAAACAAAGAAAACGATCGAAAATCAATCTATAGCAAGAGGTATATGTTTTATCATCTCTTTTTAATTCCCATGGTATTCTAGAAATCTGTGTGGTGTGTTGATTAGGGTTCATGGGAAATCCCATGGGAAAAACCCAAAGGAGATCTAAAAATTCTTATAGTGGTATCAGAGCCACCCACACAAATCTAGGATCGATATTGTAAAGATTGTATGTCTGAATGGATTAAAAAAAAAAAAGAGGTTTTTTCTCTTAAAATTTTGTAGGAACCTATTTATGGTTGAGACTTTCGAAAAAAAAATTTTGGACCTGTAAAAGATAAAATAAATTTTATAAGATTGTAGGTCTTGGAGAGACGGAGCTGGTGACATAAGGTTCATTGCTGGTAGTGATGGGACGCGCCCTCACGCGCCGCCTGAAAAAACCAGTGAGATCTAAGCACCGGAGGAAAAAAAAAGAAAAAAGGAAGGGCTGTCGTCATTGAGTCAACCCGTAAACCCTAGCGGGTTGACTCAGTGTCAACCCGGGATATGATCTAGGCTGATCTAGAACCGAGCCCAGATCCAAGGATCAGGCCTAGTCCAAGCCCGGACTAAGATCGACCAAGACCAGTTACCCCAGGGGCGCACATGTGGTTTAGCACGTGCGACCTTGATACCCGGCCAATGGTTTGACCCGACCCGAGTTATGACATGGAAACCTGACCCGTGGATCAGATTTTGTAACCCGAGGACCCGACCCAATGACCCTGAAAGTGGACCCGAGAACCCGAATGAGTGGGTTGGTTGGACAGGTGGTTGAACCGTTAGTCTACGGTTCGGTTTAAGAGCAGACCGTTTGGTTCGGTATGGACCAAAGCATTAAAAAAGAAGTTTTAATTTATGGGTTCGGTCCACCCACAACCAAGCCCTGCCAGACCTAACCGACCCAGGCTGAACTTCTAGAACCGGTTCAGGATGCAAGAATGTAGGTGCAGACTTTGATCGGCGATTGTGGGAGCTAGGATCGTCAGATTTTGACTTGTTTTTTATGTTGTGTTCATATTTTCGTGCTCTACAGTTTGGTACATAGTTTGATACAGTTTAATGATTTGAAAATTTTATTTTTTGACTAAAATATGTCCCAAATTAGTCTGATTTGCAGTTTTCTGCTTGTTTGTCAGTTATTTTTGTACCAGATGCATGTAAAAAGTTATGTGTGCATGAGATTTTGTTTATTGACCCACATGGTACTGTAAAGTAGGGTTTGGAAATATCATTGTGAAATTAGGTGGAACCCAACAAAGTGGTACACCTAGTTTCATCATGATGTCTTCAAATTCAAAGTTCATGTATTTATAAATGTTTGTGTTAGGACGATGTACACCCAAATGTGGCATTGTCAAGTTTTGTTCAAATTAAGGTTTGTGGGTGTCATGTGAAGATTGGGTCGAATCCACCAAAGTGGTACACTCAGTTCCGACATGGTGGTCCTCAAACCCCAAATTTATGCATTTACATATACAATAAAGGATATATTTTTAATACATTATTCTCCATGGGTATGAAAAGCAGCTAAGAAAGACAGTGTTAACCCAAATGTGGCATTGTCAAAGTTAAAGGTATGTTTATGCACATGAGTTGAAAGGGTTTTGACTTTAGGGGGTCTCATTAACCCAAAGGTGGTGGGATTTTTGAGAGTCATTATTCTTTCGCAGTCACTACACAGAAACTGAGAAGACTATTACATGTTTATCCCAAAGGAGAATGTGCAGTTGGTTAACTCTTGAAAAATAATATTTATTTACATGAATGGTTTATATGGTTAATGCAGGTAAAGGATATGTGTATGAGTCTTTAGTTGTTTGATATTGTATTTAAACTCATACACTGATGTATTCTCCCAAGTATGACTATCTCAAAGAATATTTTGATATCTATCTTTTTCTATTTAGGACAAAGTATAAATAAATATAAATTGCATGTGTTTATATGAGTCTTGTGTAATTTATCTATTGTAGGACATTTGTATTTGGACTCATATAATGATGATGGTTTATGTCTCCTAGGATGTCTGTCTCAGTGAATGTACCATATGGTTTAATAGTTTCTTTCCCACTCTTCTTGGGACAAAGAATAAAATTTATTATGAAAAGATTGGAGATTAGTCTAGGATCGTTTGACCTAAATGTATCTTTCATAGTAGTTTACATAAGTTATGAGGTATTCTACTATTGAGGTTATGTGTAGCAGTATTAAGATGAGAAATATTACGAAAGGATTATCTAAGAAAAATCCAAAGGATAAGAATAATGTTTCAGAGGGGGTCGAAAGATAGTTTATTAACCTGACTCTCTAGTACCATTTATGTTGGAAATGGTAATGTGAGGAAGTATTTTTGGGAGTTATCAACTATCACTGAAAAGCTCAAGGACAATGAGACCAATGTAATTGATATATTAGATATTCCATTCCTTGCTAGAAAATATATTCAGATTTAGGTAGCTTACATTACCAAAGGGGAGAAATAGCTAGTGATAAGATTGTTGTTGGGTAACTCCAAGATGGATTACTCAAAGATGGGCAGATTGACCAAAGATAAGTCGTTTGACTAAATACTGTTATGCCAGATAAGCATATCTAGAAAAGGATAACGACTCTAGGACTCCCTAGGTATTTGGTGTAGAAGGGTCTTAAAGACTGTTGGCTTGAATATTGTAAATTTCTTTTACATTCAAATGCTTTTTCTACTCTTGGTTTTACTTTGGTTTATGTTTATTGTTTGACTTAACATATTGTTCCCATATTGAAAATGTAATGATGTTATTTGAAATATTGAAATATAAATTTTTTTTTTTCAACTAAATGGAAAGAAATTATGGTATTATGGTGCTTATGATGTTGTAAGGTAAATGACTGCATGTAATGTTGATCGTATTTGTTGTGTGATGTGATGAATAGTTTTTCATATTTGACTGTGCAATCTTAGGTTTGACTAGTTGTACCAGTCATAGTTGATCTCTAGAGCAATGTAGAGACAGGTTAAAAAAGTTTTTTTAGAATGGTTGAAAAGGTTTTGTCAATTAGTTAGTGGGAGTATTCAGATATGCTTGGTTAGTGGGAGATATTTATCTGTGATTGTTTGTTCTGTCTGTGGTTTAATGGGCAGAATTATTGGTGAGCATTTATTGCTTGTATTTATTCTTGATTATTTAAGACATGTCAAAGTTGCAAGACGGTATTTAGCCAAAGAAGACGGTAAGCCAAAGTATGATATTAGTCCAAATTGGAGGCGGTTTGCCTATATAAAGTTGGATAATATCAAAGTGCATTGACCTATAAGGATTTTAAGGTAACTGGATCGTGGTATTTCAATCATTGGACTCAAGTATTCATCTC
Source organism: Protea cynaroides (assembly GCA_028583415.1). Taxonomy (NCBI): domain Eukaryota; kingdom Viridiplantae; phylum Streptophyta; class Magnoliopsida; order Proteales; family Proteaceae; genus Protea; species Protea cynaroides. The sequence goes on along the minus strand of CM053271.1, from coordinate 25,352,911 downwards.
AAAGTGATTTATGTCTAGATCAAAGTAAAGGATGGTTTTGGTGTAATTAGATTCCATGGCCACATTGGATCAATGGTGAATTTATAATTAATATAGCCCAAGTGGGAGATTGTAAGATATTTTATGGGCTAAATTAATTATAAGGTTAGTTGATTTAGTGGGAGTCTAGTTACAAGTAGAATGGTTTAAGTATGATTAGAGATGGACCAACCTGGTCTACTATGGGACTGGTCCAGGGTTGGGGTGGTATTATAAATACCAATGGTTAGGGTCCCCACAGCTATGGTGTTATTTTCTTCTCCTGTTCCCATATGCAGAGAGAAGGTCAAGGGATCCCGACAGGCTGTGGAAGACTTTGATCTAAGCATTCCAAACATTTAAAGCAAAGAAAACGGTCAAAAATCAATCTATAGCAATAGGTATGTGTCTTATCTCATCTCTTTTTAATTCCAAAGGTATTTTAGAAATCTGTGTGGTGTGTTGGTTAGGGTTCATGGGAAATCGCTTGTGAAAAACCCAAAGGGGATCTAAAAATTCTTACATCTTAATCTCATACTGATTTGTTTATCTTTCTCTCTCTCTCCATATGTTCTTGGGCTTCCCATTGTATCTCCATGCCATTTGATAATTTGATTCTCCCTCTTGCTGCCCTAGTGTGTGTGTGTTTTTTTTTTTTTTTTGAATTGATTTCCTTTGGCTATAATCTATGTCTTAAACTGGTGGATGGCTATAGTAACCATTTTCATTTCTTTTTGTCTAAGTTGTTGTATAAGTGTAATTTTTTTTTATTTTATCTAGATGTAGTCAGTTCATCTAATTTGTAATTTGTGTCTTTATCTTGCTGTATATCTGTTATGTGAGTTCATTTATTTTATGCTTGTTATGTCTAGTATTTCTTAATCATCTTTTGCTTGTGTTGTGGGTTGATCCGATCCATTGATATGCTGATTCCATGTTATCTTGTGCACAAGACCAGTCTCATGTTTGATTCAATCTATACATTTGGATTTGTAAACGATAAGGATGATTCAAATATTCAAATTTGAATCACCAAAGAGTTGGCTTCAGTTACACAAGCTGGAATCAAGGAATTGATAAGAATGATTCAAATATTCAAATATTCAAATTTGAATCACCAATCAGATTTGGCTTCAGTTGCACAAACTGTAATCAAGGAATTTAAAAGAATGATTCAAATATTCAAATTTGAATCACCAATCAGATTTGGCTTCAGTTACACAAGCTAGAATCAAGGAATTGATAAGGATGATTCAAATATTTAAATTTGAATCAGCAACCGTTGCAAGCAAGTAAAGATTTGGCTTCAGTTACACAAGCTGTAATCAAGGAATTGATTTTTGTAAATAACACAACTCTATCTATTTTGAATTTTGAATTTCAAACTGATATAAAGATATTATAAATACAATACACCTCCTATCGTTGAAAAGATAAGGAAGGCTTACAATAGTCTATATTTCATTTTACAGGATTAAATCCAAATCATATGTTAAGATGTGGTCTACTTGCATATTCGATTTTAGTATACTTATGTTTAAGTGCTCACTACTGTTGATTTAAATGCATGATTGTGGTTTCCCCCCAGTGTTCTAAGGATTTTATTGCAACTTGAGTGATTCCATTTTTGCTGAGATTTTCAAATCTCATGTTGACTAGTGTGAGCCCCACTTGGGTCTACGACCTACTCATCTATTGGATATTTGATCAACCCCCATTAATTTACTTGATTTAGTTCCCTTCCACCAATTTAGGCCGGTTTATCTTAATTCTACCAGCGTAGGCCGGTTTAACCCAGGTCCTCCAATATGGATTGGATTGGTTTAATTTCACTAGTGTGGCCTAGTTGGGCCCAAACTCACCGATTCGGGCTGGTTGGGCCTAATTTGACCATCTGAGGCCATTTGGGCCTAAGTCCACTAATTTGAGCCAGTTTAGTTAAATTTTATAGATTTGAATTGTTGGATTATCATCAGGAGTGATTTAAATGAATCCAATCAATTGGATCTTCATCATGTGTGTTTTAAATGAATCTGAACCATTAGATCTTGATTATGAGTGTCTTGGATGAATTTGAACCGTTGGATCTTGATCATGATTATGTTTTAAATAAATTTGAACCGTTAGATCTTGATTATGAATGTCCTGGATGAATCTGAACCATTGGATCTTGATCATGGATGCCTTTGATGAATTTAAACCATTGGATCTTGATCATGAGTATTTTAAATGAATCTGAACCATTAGATTATCATCATAAGTGATTTGGAAGAGTCTGACCATTGGATTGTTATTATAGATGATATGATGCATCTGAACCGTTGATCTTGACTGTTTGGATGAGATCTGAGCCGTCGATCGTAATAATAATTTGATGAGAGATCTAAGCCTTTGATCTTGGCTGTTTTGATGAGATATAAGTCATTAATCAAAATAATAATGTTTTGAAGGGATCTAACTGTTAGAATGATGATTTGATATGATATGTTGTTGATGTGAGAGATTCTTTGAGTCTAAATTGTAGATTGAGGATCTGATCTTGTTTACATTGTTATATTCGTGCGTCTACTATGTTCGCATGCTTACACTATTATACGATGCACACTGCCATGTTTTGAATGCTTACAATGCTAGTTTTGTGCACACTGTCATGTTTAGATCTGTTTGTTGTATGTCATGCATGAATGATGTTTATTATTGACAAAAACTTACTTTCCGCTACACCCTAGTCTAACTATCATGCATGTACACTGTTGGAAGGCATTCTTAGGTGTGGGGACGTGCATGTAGGCACCCACATTCATGGAAAAGGTAAAAGCGAAAAAGATAAAAGTCATAATCAAGAACCATGAAGCCTAGCCCCACAGTTCCAAAATTAGTGTTTAGGTTACAAAGGTAGTTTTAGGACGATCCTTACCCCTCAGTTTATTTCCCCTAGGGTACAGAGACGTAGATATGTGTGATGTGAATCCAGCCATAGGTCATCTAGGATCATCACTCAACCCTATGGGACTACCCTTATTCTGACCCAAGGGGGTCACCCAATGAACATCCAGTTCTCCTAACTACACAGATCCTGATTCTTAAGGGAAACCTTAGGATACGTAGGTAGTTTGGGACATTCCCAAATATGGTTCCACCCCCCCGCTTAAGCTGTTTAGAATACCCATACGATTCGCTTACAAAAGTCGTACACCCTTCGTACGTTTTTGCTTGTAAAAGCCGTACACCCTTCGTACGTTGCTCATGTTAAGTCATACACGCCTCGTACACTTCGCTTGTTAAGCCGTACACCCTTCGTACGTTTCGTTGGTTAAGTCGTACACCCCTCGTACGTTTCACTTGTTAAGTCGTACGCCCTTCGTACGTTTCGCTTGTTAAGCCATACACCCCTCGTATGTTTCACATGTTAAGTTGTACACCCTTCGTATCTTTTACTTGTCAAGTCGTACACCTTTTGTACATTTCACTTGTTAAGCCGTACACCCTCTTATGTTTTGCTTGTTAAGCCGTGCACCCTTCATACGTTTCGCTTGTTAAGCTGTATACCCTTCATACGTTTCACTTGTTAAGCCATATACCCTTCATAAGTTTCGCTTGTGAAGCCGTACAGCTCTTGTACGTTTCGGTTGTAAAGGCCGTACGTTTTTCCTCAATTAAATCAAACCATCCGTACATTTCGATTGTAAAAGCTATACGCCCCTCGTACATTTCGCTTGCAAAAGCTGTACACCCCTCGTACGTTTTCCTTGTAAAAGCCGTACGTTTTCCCTCAATTAAATCAGACCACCCATACGTTTCGCTTGTTACGCTATACATCCCTTAGTCTGTTTAGGCTACCCATATCCATACCCACTCAGTCCTGTGGGGCTATCCATAACCCAAACAACGAACTACGTTGTACCTGATTTTCAGGACCTCTGAAATACGTAGGTAATTTGGAGGAATCTCTAAGTACGGTACTCTTAGTCCATATGGACTATCCTGATTCAATCTCATCTCTTCATCAAGCATAAATCTCAACTTGAATATTGAATCTAATAAAGCTGAAGCATAAATGACATCCATAAGCTTTAATCACAATCTGTCCGAACTATATTTTGGACTTGATTTCCCAGATGAAATATGTAGGTAATTTGATATGGACGTCTCAGATTCAGTCCATCACTGGACCATCTTCAGTCCGATTTCATGTATATTATTGTTTATTTATTTCAAAACATGCTTGGTTGAACCAAGGTTAGAAGAACTTAGTAACTTGGCATAGGATCCCCCATGAGCCTTAGTCATCCATTTACCATGAACAGTCATAACTATAAAGTTTAAGAAAATTAAAATCACATAGGAGGTCAATTTTTGGATCGGACAGTTTTGGGTGCCTAACATCTTCCCAAATTGTACCTTAAACGCTTACCTGTTTTCTGATAGACCAAAGCCGATATGTTGGATCATGAATCAATAGAAGTTTTGTCTTATGATGAGACTACATTTGAGGTCCTAGACCTTAATCTAGGTAGTGACTCCAAATATTTACCGTACATCAGTATGGATGGACAAGATTAAAGGCGAAAGCCAATCATCCATGTTTTCTTTAGGAAAACCTGAGGGTATTTTCGAAAATCTCTCAACCATTGTCCTCATAGTAGCGTGTCGAATGCACCAATTTTAATTATGTGTTTATTTACTGACCTAATTAATAGACTATAGCCTGGGTAAGTAAATGTCAATCCCACAAAGAATGAATTAATTAAGATTTATATTCTACTCAAACTAAAAATATTGAATAAAACTAAGCAAGCATAATAACAAATGGGGTTTTCGCTTGTTGAATCAAACTGAAAGTAAACAGACAGAATTTAAATGAAATTAGATGAGAAGATTCAGTTTTTGGATCAATTTTCACCCACATATGCAATGAGTAAAATTAATTGCAACATTAATATCTTCTTCACAATCATAATTAAAGACCTTAGATAACAATAAGCTTTGTTACCCAAGTTTTCCCTTGAATATCTCTACAGAAACAAGTTCTTCAAAGAGATCTAACCATTGAACAATACTGAATAAACTCTAAATATTTAATTCAACAGTAGCATTAAGTAAGAGAAGAACAGGTCAATCTAAGCAACAATCTCTCACAAGTGGGGATTATTTAACTTAGGTGAAACAACATTGATGAGTTAGACATAATCATCTACCACTGTTTACTACTTGTGATTAGAAACAAGACAATTACAAATCACAGTTACAACATTGACATGAGTTTGGGCTTTAAAATTCCCTTAAACTAAATAAGAAAAACTAGCTTGACATTACAATCCTTTCAGAGAAAGATAAAAGAAAAATCATTCAAAAAGAAAGAGAGAGAGATAAAGAGAGAAATTTCCAGCTAGAGAGAAAGACTATCTTCAATACTAGTGCTCTCTTTATAGAGCACTGGAAATCCTTTGTAGTTTAGGATTCTTTCTCTCTTTGAAACTCTAAAATTATAGAGTTTTCTTCCTTCTTTAGAGACTTCTCAAATGGTAATTTCCCTATCTGACTCAAATACCAAATTAATTCAACATCTTCTATTTTAGATTTTCTAACTTGATTCAAATACCAAATCGATTCAACCTCTTCTACTGTAAATTTCCTAAATTAATTAGAAAAACTTTATGAAAATTTCATTCACCGTTGAATGCTCTAATTAGATCATGAGGCTGCTCTGATTTGGATTCGGATCAGCTTCCCAAAACAAAATTCAAGATAACATTTGAGGGACCAAACAAACTTGGATTTTTACCCATAATACCATTCTGGAAAGCTTGAGACGTCCTCTACAACTTCAATGAATACCACTTTTAAATTCAAAAATTCTTTCCATGTCAAAAACCTGCATGAATCTTAGAACGTCAATATTAAGAATGTGGGAATTTTCTTATTTTTGAGCAATTAATTCACAAAGTCTCTAAAATATGCCAAACTTATAAAATAAATTCTAATCAACTCAATAAGGCATAAAACACTTTAAAAGCATAATTCAAAGGGAATAAAAATATAAAAATCTCACACTTATCATATCTCTAATCGTTGTCAGTTAGAGTTCCACTCTAAGAGGGAACTTTGAACAAATTAGCACCCCTCCCATGTGCCTCTCTTGTAAGCCAACAATCTCCAACCCTAGGATAAATCTCTAACGTGTCTATAGTATGGAGGGAGGAGAAGGGAAAAAGGAGAAGCTGTGACAAGGGAGGAACTACGAGACGACAAGCTCGGTCCATCCCACTTACGACCAACCTTACTAGTAAGTCTTGTCCTTCCTCTAATGGTGTTTAATGGAGTGGGTTACCTTAGGGAAGTTATCCTCCTCTAATGATGAAGGGAAACATCATTCCCAACATCAATGGATGAAGTTCTCGTCCGTTTTAGAAGAAGAGACAAAGGAAACCCTAAATGAGACTTTTAGTTAAAACCCTTCGACCGAACCTTAGTAAATCCCTACAAGAATAACAGCACGAGTAAACCTAAATGTGGAATTGAATCCGTGTTTAGGAAGAAACCCAAACAAAGGAAGGGTTGAATATCAACCCTAACTCTCAGACCTAAAAGCCCTCGACAGGTCTACAACATAGGTTGTCCGGAAGCAGGCCTAGAGAGAGGTCTGGTAGCGAAACTCATGCAACAGGACATAACCAAGGACCAAAACCCAGCTTCTGGGAAGGTCCGATCGCTTGACTGTGCAACCGAACATGCCTTCGAATACTTCCAGTGGGTTACTGAGAAGGTTCGATCGCAGTACCGGTCAGTACCCTGTGCGATCGGACATGTCTCCGGACCCCTTCAGTGGAGTTTAGCCCATTTCTAGAGGGGGCTTCCAATTGTAGCCTTCCAATCGAATGCTGCAATCGGACAAGCCCAGAAGAGTCCAGAATAGGCCGTTTGTGCTTCGATTGTTTGGAATCGGTACGACGCCATCACCTAACATTAGAGGAACCAAAAAACTCTAATGGGCTGAGCAACAAAGGCAATGCAATAACTAACAAACCATATTCATGTTATAGGTTTAAACACGAGCGAGTCAGGGCAAGCCTTTGTAGTACAGAGGGCGCGTAGACCTCACTCGCCAGGTGAGGGATAATTTGATTTTATTTTATAGAGTGTTTCTAATCACTCTCCATGTCTATGTTGAATCTGTTTGTTTCATATGCCATCCAATATCTATGAATTGTTCATGCATTTGCATTACTGCTTATTTTACTTTTATGAAATCATAATGTTTATTTAATCTGTTGTAAGCACCCCATTTTTGCCATTCCCAATATACAGAAGTCTAAGTGAACACATATGGCAAGGTTGTAGGTCCCAATTTAGAGTATGGATTTTTGGATACGACTTCAAGGTGATTTTTTACTGGCCCCACAACAAGGCCATGGACTACAACCTGTATGGATGTATAGGTTATGGAATTACCTTCAAAATGAGATCAGAATCGCTCAATTCCGATGTCGAACAAAGAAGATATAGCCATTTTAGTTCGGATGATACGTACAAGGGGATTATCATAAATATTCCAAGGACTTTTATGTAAATTATCATAAGTTTAATTATTTAAACTTCAAATCATCATATCTTGATCATCTGACATCCAAATCAGATGATTCTAGTGCCATTATGTTCCATTTTCAATCCTCTTCAAAGTGGACGTAAAGAATTATGGGCAAAGGCCGCCTGCGGATCTCATGCAAAGTTGCAAGCTGGATTATCATCAAAACTTTACTTATTCATGATTTTATTATCTGACATCCAAATCAAGTGATTCAAGCGCCACTATTCTCCATTTTTGGTACTCTTCAAAGTGGACGTGAAAAATCTGGGACAAAAATCATCGAAGAATTCTATGCAGAGCTGCAAACCAAAATGACTCGTAAAATGAAGAAATGAGAGAGAAAAGATCAGTTTAGCTTAACCTAGCTCAACTCACACTAGTCAATCCAAGTCAGTCTAGCCCAGTTAATCTAAGCCAGCTCAGTCCAATTAGCTCAGATTAAATCGGACCAAACTGGTTCAACCCATATGCATAGTGCCATGTATTTATGGAAAAATTTCATATACACCCCAATAAGGATTGCTAACATCATCTACCACCCACATGTTTGGAAAAACATCAATCACACACACTTAACTGAGGTAAATCACTTAAATTCATAATATACAATTTTACCCTTCATATTATAAATTGAAAATTTTTAAAATTAAGTAGAATGACTAGTTTGACCTTGTATTGGAACTTACATTTACTCTCTCTCTTTCCTTTTCTATTCTCACCCAAGTCCTAACCCCTAATGTTGCAGCTCTCCTTGGCACGATCGATAGGATTCTGAACTCTTGTACAACCTCCTCGTAACTCTTACAGTCATTGGAAGCCTCGTAGAGCAGATTGGTCTCGTGCTGAGAATAAGATATTCTAGCAAGCACTTGTGTTGTTTCTAGAAGAAGCTCTCGCTGTTCTTTTCCTTCTTTCCTTTTTAATTTTTTTTCCTCCCTAAATCTTTGTTAATATTCCAACTGAATGCCAGATTCATATTCACTAAATTCGTAGGTCGGTGTTTATTGCTCCAAGTTTGATTGAGCTATAAGCTCATCTTTTACAATAAGAACCTTAATTTTCCTAAATTTTCGTATTAGGTCAACATGCAAGTTGAACTGTAGTCAGGGAAGAAGAAGACATACACCATCGCTGGCAAAGAAGGAGAAGTTATAGACTTGTTGTGGTCGTAAGCTCCAACGAAGCGGGAAAACTGTCAATCTCTTTACTGCAATTAACCAAGCAAAAAAAAAAAAAAAAAAGAAAGAACAAATGAAGCAACGATATCACAAATTTGACCAAGTAGGTTGCAGATCGAACAAATGAAGCAACAATATCACAGATTTGACTAAGTAGGTTGCAGATCTGAAGCAAGAATACAAAAATCGATGAAACCCTAGACCAAGAAATCAAGAACCTGAAAAACACCAAATCGAAGCTGAAAAACCCCAAATCGAAGCTGAAAAATAGACAAATGGAAGAATTGAATGTAAAAGACGGATCAATGGGAAGACATTAGGAACAGAAGAAAAAATCAGAGAAAGAATCGGAAGCAAAGTCGTCTGTTGATACCATGTTAAGATGAACTCGGGTGAAAAACTAGAAGAAACCAGAGAGCGGTATGCCCTTTTTTGTTTATTGAGAGAATCCAGATTGTTTTTTCTTCTTTTTTTGGGCTTATTTGATGTATGATGCGGGATTTTGTGGCTCCAATTTTGATCAATGTTAATGGTGTTTAGCACCTTGTTTGCTTTGCTTGTTTTCCTCCTGAAGGGATTATTACTCTTTGATTCTGAATATTCTAGATGTTGCTCTCATGCAATCTGGTTCTCAAAGAGGAAGGCGATCTTCAATGATTTTCCTTGTTGGATTGTTATGTTTCTGGAAGAAGAGGTGAACAGCAAAAGCATTCGAGAGTTCTTTTTTATTTTATTTTTTATTTTTTATTTTTTTTATTGTTACTATTACGAGAAGAATACGATTGGGGGTAGGGTAAAATTGTCTTTTAACCCAATTCAAAGGGTAGTATTATCCATCAAATTTTCTAATGCAGCTGACATCAACATCTAACGAGAATCTATAGACGGAATGAGTTTTTTTGATTAATGGTGCAAAATTTTCAATTGATAAGTGATGTTTTTCCAATCTTGTGGATGGTAGATGATGATAACAATCTGTTTATATATATATATATATATATATATATATATATATATATATGAGAGAGATTGAATAAGATCCGTGCCGGGGGCATGGTGTCGACTCGATTCCAAATCAAAAGAGAGAGATGGTGAGGAAAGAAAGTGAGAAAGATCGACATAGGGCCAGAAGAGAGAAAGAATTAACAGAAAAAAAAGAAAAAGAAACCCGTGAGGTGTCATGGAGGTAAGGGTGTCAACGGGCCGGTCCGGGCCAGTTTCGGTTCGGGCTGAATCGGTGTCGGGTTTTATAAGCCCAGCCCAAAACATGTCCATTAAGAATTCGGGCTGGGTTGGGCTGCGCTAGACACAATAACTATCGGGCTGGTCCGTTGTCGGTTTGTTATCGGGCTGGGCTTATTGAGGTGATTTCGGGCTGATTCGGTCCGGATCGGGCTTATCAAACTTATCGGACCTATTTTATATATAAGATATATAACCTATTTTATTATTTCTATCTATAAAATTAGCATCATTCCTTCTATATGCATGTAATTCAGTAAATTGTAACAATTAACATACTCTTTTCAACTATAGATTTTTATAATCTTTCAGATCAATAAGTGAACTATAACATGTAATATAATCCATCAAAATTTAAAACCATTAAAATTAAGAAACTGGGCCCGGATGGACTTTACCGGTGTTTGGATTAGGTATTATTGGTTCGGGCTAGTTCGGGCTTCTTAACGGGCTGGTCCGGTCTGGTTTCGGTTTGGACTGAAACGGTGTCGGGCTTTACAAGCTAAGACTGAAACCTGTCCATTAAGGTTCGGTCCGGACTGGGTTCGGGTTATATCGGGCTGGCTCGGTCCGTGCTACCGGGCCGGGCCCATTTTTGACACCCTTACATGGAGGGATCCTTGGTGCCGCGCAGGTGTCACCAACACCCAAAGGGTTAGGGTCCGTTGGTTGGGCTTAGTAAGGGAAGAAAAGATAGATTAAGAATTTGAGATGAGATCCGAATGAGAGAAATCTAGAAAGAATAAGAGAGTGAAAGAAAGGAACGATGAAGAAAGGAAAGAAAAAAAAACCTATAAACAAAGAATGAGAAGGGAAATCCGGCCAGCTGAGAAGAAAAGAAAAATATGAAGAAAGAAAAGAATGAAAGGGGAAAAGCCCGGATGACGGCCTAGAAAAGAGAAATCAGATAGAGAGAGAGAGGGGGGAAAAGAAGAAGAAGGGGAGGAGAGATCGACAGGAGCAGAGAAGAAGAGGAGAAGAAGAAGATAGCAGAGAGGAAAGCGGAGAGAAGAGAAGGAGAAGAGTTGAGGGAGAACCCCTGCAACTCAGGTAAGCCGCCCATCCCTGTTATTTTCTTTATTTTTTTTTTTATTGTTTCATCGGTTTCACCCTAGCACCGATTACCTACTCCATCACCAATTCTTGAAGCCACATCTGCCATCGCCACCTGCAGCCATCACCGCAAGCTACACCCTCATCCCAGCCTAAACCCATAACCCAATAACCACACCTGTAACACATCCATACCGCCAGCCGCCACCTTCAACTTCATCCCATAAGCCACCCCAAATCGACACAACCGCATGCATAACCCACCATCTTAGGGATTCAAATCGTCTCCTGTTGGGGGTATGAAAAGGAGACTCGACTGAGTAGTTTAGATACGCGACACGTGATGATGATTTGATCGGACGATAATTAAATATGCCGGTGCATTAAATCTGATCGTCTCCCCATATCAGCTTATCAAATAACCTCTCTCTCTGCAACTCCCATCTCCTATGCAAATCTTTTCTCTCCCTCTGCAACTCCTTTGCACAGAGGGGAAGATCCCGTTTCTTTTCCGTTCATTCTTCAATTCTACTCCTTGTGATAATGGATAAAGATTAGTCACTATTGTTGTTAACTTGTTATGATTTCTTATTGTTTATGTCCTCCGGACAAGTAAAATTTCTCCCTCCAAAATGGCGTCTTTTCTATGCGAACCGCTTCAGAAACGAAGAGAGAGAAAGAAAGAGAGAAGTTGAAGAGATGTTGTAAGGATCGACATTTACAGGTTTATTTGCATTTCAAACCTCGATTAATTATTTGGAATATAAATGGAGAAATTAATCTTCTCTTCAATCAACAAACCAGAGCATGAATGGCTGAGAAGAGAGAGAGAGAGAGGATCAGACGAATGAAACAGGCAAGAGAGTATCGATTTTCTGTAAACTTCCTTATTGTGAGGAGGAACCAAACACGAATCCTTGAATCTGATGCTACAATTGCGGGTTTTTTCACTGCGTCTTTCAGTGATCCTCTTCATTTCCTGGTCATTCACCCTGTAAGCCTTCTCTTGCTCCCTTCATCTTCCTTTTTCTTCGATTAATTTCTCCATTTATATTGGCAAAAGTTTTCCTTTCTGCTGCTCGGATTGCTGCTAGTTCAATGGCAAAAGCAGCGGCTGCAGCTAGGGTTGAGGCAGAGAGGAGAGTTAAAGAAGCTGCCTTCACGAGGAAGAAGGCCAAAGAAGCGCTGGAACGGGTTGCGTCATTCGTGGCCAAAGAGAAAGATAAAGAGAAGAGGAAGCGTAAAAATTCGACGGGTTGCTCCTTTTCGGCGCGTGCGGCACAGAAGCCGACGAAGATTACAGAGGAGAGGGGGCGAGGGAAAGAAGAGATTTGCTTTGAAAGCTTATTTGATAAGCTGATCTGGGGAGACGTTTGTTGGGTTGGGTTTCGCCCGTCTGGGGCCATTACTTATAAGCCCATTAAGAGTAAGGGGTTTTTATTAACTTTTCTCATTAATATTAATAGTTTTTATAAAGAATGAAGAGAAAAGCGAAAAAGTGAGTTGTTGTCCGCCCAAAACAGGGGAGGGGGCCGCGTGGTTTTTAATCAAGGTGAGGAACGGAAGGTCACCGTGGTCCGATTGAGCTGAAATTTGGACACGCAGTTCTGAACCGAGAGTTCTTCATTCAGAACGGGCGGCGATTCAGAGTCTTCTAGATCAGTCGATAATCAACGTTTTCCTTGGGTGAGATCTCTTTCATCACGGAGATTTGGGTTGTTGATGGTGTTTCTGAACATGTTGTTCTAGATGTTTTGGATATATAAGAAGAATATTTGCTGTTTGAAAGTCTTGTATTCCCATATTTTGGTGATGAAGAGATTTGGAGTGGACTCGGCCCCGGGTTTTTACTCCTCACATTGGGAGGTTTTCCACGTAAAATTTTCTTGTGTAGGCGGGGGGATTTTATTGTGCTGGAATATTATTCTTTCATTTGATTATTCTCCCAGGGGGGGCTCCCGGGGTGAAGAGATTATCACTCCCTTTCCTATCAACGTTCAGATTTATGCACTGGTATATTTAATTACCGTCCCGATCAAACCATCGACATGTTTCGCGTGTATATATATATATATATATTATTATATTATATATATATATATATATATATTTTTATTTATATATATATATATATATATATATATATACTGTCCCATTTCTTTTCCAATGCAAACCACTCACATTCCCTCTTTATTATCCATTTTCCAATGCAAATCACTCATATCCCTTCTTGATTATCCCTATGTCCTGTTCCTTTCCCAATGCAAACCACACACATATCACATCTTCTCTTGATTATCCCCACGTCCATTCCCTTTCCAATGCAAATCACTCATTTCTTCTCTTGATTATCTCTAAACAAATATAATATAATCAATTGATAGTTATAATAAAATACATGGATTGGAATAGATTATATTTGTTTTGTTGGAGTGATATTCGTATCCACATCCATATTCGATCTCATCTATCCAAATTTATATCCGAATCCGATAAGAGTAGAGAGTATCTTTAGAATGAAATATATTTTGATATGTAAAATTCTATTTATATATTATTATTTTATTTATTAAATATTATAGATGTTTATTATATAGTGAATATATATTTGTATTTTTTATCTCGTTTTTCTACAAATACTGTATTAAATATGTACCGTATTAATATAATACATAATTTTTTAAAACTAATTATTGGTCGTGTATCAAAGTCTGATTTCGTTTAATATCTGTATCTATTTGTATCTTACTTTCTATTGTATCCAAACTTATTAACTATGTCTCAAACTGAGACCCATATGGAGAGAAGAATTTTTTTTTTTCTTGGTAAAAGAAACTTTAGGGAGAAGAATTTGAATATACGAAAATAATGTTTCGTGTTGATCTGAAAAGTTAATGTTACAATCTATTTATATAGATTTTTATCAAAAAAAAAAAAAAACTATTTATATAGACTAAAATCAAGAAAATAAAGAAACCTATTAAATACAAGAGATACACGTGTACCCCATACAGCATTGATACAAGGAAATTGATACACGTGTATATTACATATACAAGTCTTCTGGACTATTCTAACAATAGATACCTTATGTAATCAGAGTCGAGAGACTGGAGACTGAGTGAGGAAAATTGAAGTTTTTGGCAGCAGCTTTATCAATAATGGAAGCTCCCCTACTCAGTGACACCGTGGAGGGCGCCATCGACTACAAAGGCCGCCCGGCGATTCGATCGGAGACCGGCAGATGGAGATCTTCTGTTTTCATCATTGGTATGTATTACAGACCTTAACAATAACCTTGAGCTTATCTTTTTGGCTTTTTATTACCTAATTCTTTCATGGCTTTGTGGATTTAAATTTCTAAAAGGTGAAAAAATGTTGCAGGAGTGGGGATAGCAGAGAGGTTTTCGTATAAAGGAATTGGCTCAAACCTCATAACTTACTTGACCGGACCACTACAGCAGTCCACGGTGAGTGCTGCTGTCAACGTTAACACCTGGTCAGGCGTGGCTTTCATGATCCCTCTCTTTGGGGCTTTTGTTGCCGATGGGTATCTCGGCCGGTACCGGATGGTTTTCTTCGCATCTCTTCTCTATATTCTGGTGAGTATCTCTCTCCTCCTGTCCATCACTGGTTAATCAAATGGTGGTTCTACTGTCCACAAGGTATCCTCTCCATTCCATGGATGTAAGACCCACTTAAGACCCACTTGTTATAGAGTCCAGATCAAACTGCCGCATGGCACTCAGTACAGAGAATCCCAGTCCAAGGTGACAGGGTTATGAGACAGGAACCATGTGGGGGAGAAGACTCGGTTTTCTTGATTGACACCGGTACCTTCTGTCATGGCACAACAACCCCTTCTTATTTACGAAATTATCATCCTACCTCTATGTACGAGTTATCTAGAATACTCCTATTTTTTATTAATCAATTAAGTTAATCTGAGTGAGTCAGGTAGGAGGAATTTTTTTTTAATAATCATGCGCGACGTGTGTAGGAAAATTATATTCTAAAATAAATAAAAATATTCTGATAATATAATAATAAATAATAATAGAAAATAAAATACAAATATCTCAAATATAATTAAATATATATTTAATTGTAATAAAATGAAATAAAGTTATTATTTTCAAGTAGCAAGAGTGCAAGACCATGAGTAAAAAGGGTATCATAAATAAAAAAAAGACGTGTATCATCAGATTGTAAGAATAAGTTAACGAACAATATTGCATAATTGGTTGGAGGATGAAATTTCAAAATTCTATCTACCCGCCATTGCTAAAGTTCTGTAGCCAAAGTTATTGTGTGTTCATCTTGTGTTCTTTCAAATTTGTGTTCTTTCAAATGGGCTCTGAAATGATGGAAAAAAATCATTTCCTGTGGCCTTACCCACTAGTCGTATCGGATGAGCTGGGATGCACTGGCATGGTGCGGAACTTCCCAATCCGTTCGATGGACAGTAGACATGACTGGAAGATCGGAGAAGATGCAGACCCTAAAATTACTACCTTAATTTCCTCTTGGAATTTCCACTAGGGGATAGGAGACTTCAACAAAATTAATTTATATTTCCACCAATAAATTTTTTTTTGGTACTTCCTTCCACCAACCATTGCTTGCATAAAATTACCACCACTTGAATCCTTTCTTAAAAAGCTTTTTCTTAAAGATACAGACAACAATAGATTAAGATGAAGCAAATGGAAGCTTGCACATTAGAATAAATTAATGGGACGTAGGTTCTCTTAGGTATGTATTATAAAATTAATTATATAATACATTATGAGATGTGTGATTATTTGGTATAATTAATTATGTTACTAGTTTTTATTTAAAATAAATTAATATAATATAAAATCTACAAATAGATTAGAAGGATTATATCATTATATGATAATTTATTATTATTTCTTTATATTTAGTGGTAGCAAATGATTATTATTTTTGATTTATAATATTTTCATAAATGATTTATCATAAATAACTAATAAACATAAATATAAACTATACCAAAGAGAGGCCAATTTTCCTTCACGTTTAATGCACGAGAAACTATTTTAGAATAAATTGAATCCCTGTTACGTTTCCATTCTCCAACCACATTAGAGATTCCCAATTTTTATTTATTAATTTATTTATTTACTGTTGAATTTTATTGTCTTGGTAGTCTTAATTATGTTCAAAACATCATAATCACGCTAAAAGCAGCCTCTATCAATTTGGAGTTGACTTAGATCTAAGTTATTGGAGTAGGTCGGACTTGATTGGAGTCATTTTAGGATTCAAATCTCTCATGCCCTCTCATGTTGGCATAAAGAAATCTAGTGGTTGTCATTCAATGTGCGCATATACCAATACATCGGTATGTGCACACAGTAAACTACAGTCACTAGATTTTCTCATCCCAACATGAGCAGCATGAGAGGATTTCTATCCATCTTTTTATCTCAGACAGACTAGTTTCCAAAGAATTGGGGTTAATTTTTACCCAAAAAAAAAAAAGAGGGGTTAATAGGAATTGGTTGATTCTGAGTTGAATGGGACTCTGGGGATTTCAATCCAATTTTTAAAGGGATATACTTTATGATGACATACATCTAGTGTTTTATTCTATTGACACCGTGACTCGAAGTGCAATTTACCCAAAACCCAACCCATTCTGCACCCAAATATTAATAACAAGGTTCCCATAATGGTCCAATGACGAGGCTCAAAAAATGCAAGATACGCCATTGATACTGGTGCAGTGATATAAAGACAGTCCCATTATTATAACCCTAATTCTTAAGGCTTAATTTGAAGAATTGTTGGAAAACCATCCCTTGATAACTGAGTCAAGTAAAAAAAAGGTCACAGAGCCTTGAAAACTAATCCAATTCTATTAGTAACCAACTTCATTTTTCAATTTAATGAAGCCACTCTGAACTTTAAATTTTATGGTCTTAAGCTTTCACTCCCCTACCCCACCCCAAAAAAAAAAAAAAAAAAAAAAAAAAGCTCACTCCTACACTGGCTCATTGTTTTGGGCACCTATGCTATGACATGAAAATTTTCCAAATAGGTGAAAGTATGACAAGAGAAAACTGAAAGATTATATAACACTCACTAAACACAGATTATGATGTTTTGTAGGGATTGGGCTTGTTGACTTTATCTGCGTTGCTTCCTTCTTTGATTTCGCCTAGTGGCCTCAACAACAATAACACCACATTTTGTCACCCTCCTCAATACCAAATCATCTTCTTCTTCTCCTCTTTATATTTGGTGGCACTTGCACAAGGGGGGCACAGGCCATGCGTGCAAGCTTTCGGTGCAGATCAATTTGATGGGCAACATCCAGAGGAATTCAAATCGAAGAGTTCTTTCTTTAACTGGTGGTTTTTTGGAACGTGTGGGGGTATTATGTGCTCATATTTCATCTTAAACTACATTCAGGACAATCTGAGTTGGGGTCTTGGGTTTGGAATTCCATGTGTTTGGATGATAGTTGCACTTGCAATTTTCTTGCTTGGAACCAAGACTTATCGCTATAGTTCCACTGATGATAATCATAATCCGTTCAAGAGAATTGCACAAGTGTTTGTTGCAGCAGTAAGGAATTGGAGAACCACACAACCAGCAGCCCCTGTTGATGAGGAAGGTGGTGGGACTCTTCTCCTACATGGTGCTAATCAATTCAGGTAAGTTGTCAAAGCTATTTACTGATTTCACTAAACAAGGGTTGGGGAAGAAGGGCAAGCATGTCTTAGTGTGACTATTTAGTTAGGAACATTAATTGTATTCTCTATTGTTCTAGAAAACAGAAACTTAATTCGACTAAAAAGTGATGCAGTCCTAGGCTTGCATCTTTTCATTTTTTTTTAGTGTATGATTAAATAATTAATTCTTAATAGTTAGTGATTTAGATTAGGAATTTTAATCATGTTTTGATTGTTATTTGAACTTGATGGGTCATCCCAGAGCCTATGATTTATATTATTAAGACCATTAATCATTTAGTTTAGGTTTTTGTTTTCATATTTTTTCCTTTCTTTGTAAGATCTTTCGGTTCTTTACCTTTCTAGTTTGGAGAACAACTTGGTTAGCAAGTATGAGAGAATATTTTGGATCTTCAAGATCTCACAACACTTTAGTCGTCATCTTATTCCTGATGAGTTGGTAGAGCTATAAATTCATGATTTTTTTCCCAGAATATCTCTAAGCTATACTTTGGTCTTGTTAATTTTTTTGTTCCTCATATGTTTCAGGTTTCTTGACAAGGCACTGGCTACTGTATCTGAGAATTCCAAGAAAGGTCAGTTAGTATGTAGTGTCAATGAGGTGGAAGAAACAAAGACATTACTAAGGTTGGTCCCTATATGGTTTACATGTTTAGTATTTGCAATTGTGTCTTCACAATCCTCCACATTCTTTACCAAGCAAGGAGTCACCATGGATAGATCAATAGGGTCAGGGTTTAAGATACCACCTGCCTCCCTTCAAACCTTTCTTAGCCTCTCCATTGTTCTTTTCATACCCATCTATGATCGTGTCCTCGTTCCAATTATCCGACATTTTACCAAGAAACCCTCTGGTATAACAATGTTACAAAGAATAGGCACTGGATTAGTTATAAATTTGATTGCCATGGTGGTAGCAGCAGAAGTTGAGAGGAAAAGGCTTCAAACTGCCATAGACTTCAGGATAGTGGATATACCAGATGCAATGGTTCCTATGAGTGTTTGGTGGTTGGTTCCTCAATATATCTTAGTTGGAATTGCTGAGGCCTTTACTATGGTTGGTTTGCAAGAATTCTTCTATGACCAGATGCCCAATGCATTGAGGAGTCTTGGTGTTGCGCTTTACCTCAGCATCTTTGGTGTAGGAAGTTTTTTAAGTAGCTTCCTTATCTCTGCCATTGATAAGGCAACTGGTGGGGATGGTCATGACAGTTGGTTCCCAAACAATCTTAATAGAGCTCATCTTGATTATTTCTACTGGTTTCTTGCTGGTCTCGGTGCTTTAGGATTTCTTTTCTATTTGTATTTTTCCAAATCTTATGTCTACAATAGGAGATCAAATGTAATATAAGCCTTTGTGTGTCAGAGTGAGCAGTACTTCTTTGATTAAGGTAAGATCAGGCTTTACCAATAAGAGCTCCATGCTATGATTCTGCATTAGCAATGAATTGGGGCTTGGCTATGTTCTCTGTAATATGTAATAGGAGACTCACCTGGGTTGTGATCGATCATTTGCACCCATCTTCAATTCTGTTTGGAAAGTGTTATGTACACAAACTTGATCATTTGCACCCATCTTCAGTACTTGACAATAGTATGCTATAGGTTATGTTTCTTGTATGTAATTTTGCTCTTGTGTATCAATTGTCAAATGCGCTCATGGTCTACCATGGTGGCCTGGTGGTTCTATTTAATTGTGTCAAGTTTTAGATTAATCCATACTTGCAAATGAAGGACCACCAAGTGTGGAGTGCATAACATACACAAGAGGATATGTCTATAGTCTATAGATATATAGAATTCTCGATATGAAATTTGGCATGTAGGCAATCTGCATTATTTATTGAATATCCATTGAATGGTTAGAAAATATACATATTACTCTTTAACCACAAGGAAAAAAACATAAGTCATATTGATATACTTCCAAGAGAATGCATGCTAGAATATCTTGTTGAACTACAATGGTTTTCAAGAGCGGGATGTAAGACTTTTCACATTCATAGGGTTTTATTTCAATCCTAATAACCCACGTAGAGATCTAATCACAATGAAGATATAATGGAAATCACAATTGTAAATACATGATTATGCATTGGAGAATCTCTAATCACAATGAAGATATAATGGAAATCACAATTGTAAATACATGATTATGCATTGGAGATTGTTTTTTGCCGTTTAACTAGAAGCTTTGATCACAGTCTTCTCGTGAGGATTAGTGAAATCATTTGAAAATTTAAATCCTCAATTTTAAATTTGAATTAGCATGTAGTTAAAGTTGTCTACCTTCATTACACTCGAATCAGGATTTGAAAAGTTCTTACCTTCAGATCACATCACTCATGCCAGTGGAGGGTAAGAAGACTGAAGTTGCTATATAGATATGGTCTAGGTCCTATAAATGATGTCCATCAATGAAGGGATACTAATGACTCGTGCAAAATGAATGACTATGTCGTCTCACCAAAGGCGGGTAAGTGTCAAATTACGAGTTGGGAATTTGTTAGGCACCCAACTCATCCGGTTGAATCGGTCTCCCTAAATCCTATCATGTCCTACAGTTTACG
Source organism: Protea cynaroides (assembly GCA_028583415.1). Taxonomy (NCBI): domain Eukaryota; kingdom Viridiplantae; phylum Streptophyta; class Magnoliopsida; order Proteales; family Proteaceae; genus Protea; species Protea cynaroides. The sequence continues at coordinate 25,332,537 of CM053271.1, read as the reverse complement.
AACATTTGAGGCTATCTAAATACAATACAAGGTAGAAGGGGGAATCCTAAATTGATCTCTAATTCTTTACTAACTATGCATGGTATAAGTTGAAATTAAACAAGGAAATAATCACAAAATGAATTAAAGAATTTAATCATGCATCTAAAGAAAGAGAAAAAAAAATGATATACAACATATAACCGAGGTCTGGGAAAATCTCAGACCGCCTACGTATCCCTGTGCGATGGGAATCAGGCCAAACGTAGTTCGGACGGGTGTGTACGTACCAGGTGTGTGCAAGAAGAGGGACGCTCCAAAAATATTAGAAAGAAACCAAGCGATGGATGCTCCTATAATCATAAAACACATCCGTTGGTGAGAGATGTCCCCATAACATGAAACCCATCTCAGTGTAGAGGTATTTCCTTCCATTTTTCTCGCTGAGGTAATCCCATAATACATGAAACTTATCTCAATTTGACCGAACGTGGAACGACCAAACTCCCCCGCAGTCTACGTATCTGTCGAGACCTCTGTCTCTCAAGAATCAGGTCAGACGTAATTCCCATGAATTGACGAGTCATGGATACGCGTGGCAACACTCAGGAAAGGCCAAATGCCTCAGCTCCCCACACACGGGGGGACTAAATCTCACTCACATCCCACATTCGGGATACCCAGGTGGGCCGTTCGTCGGGCCACCAATCCTATGCATACACCTACCCAATCGTATATTTTTACTAATACATTTTTGATACAATGATTTTCCAAACTTTTGGATCCAATCCTAGGGTTGGGTGGGCTCATTCTAAATGAGCCCACAATGGGTCGGACACTTTAGAGTCCCTCAGCCAATCACATTGTAGGAAGGGTGTCAATTATACAAACGAGATTACCACGCAACAATAGAGATACAACTAAATTAAAGGAAGGAGAATACTCGATTCATTCTCAGAAGTCTCTACATTTTTGCTTTGAATCCAATTCCTCGCCACCAAGGATACTCTCACCCATGCCAGAGACAAGGAGGTGGGGGAAAGGGAGGAAGCAAATATAAGTAAACAACACAATTCATATAGATAAAAATGGAGAGAAATAACACAATGAAACAAAACTAAATATATGGCAATCGAAATAACAAGTAACAAATGGGTTGACTTAAATCACCAGAATTAAAATCATATGGAGCGAACGGTCAAGGAAACTAATCCATATGGGCTGAATCTAGCCAAGGAGAACCAATTCACTATGATTGGATCCAAACCCACAAGGGCTAAAGTCCAAAACAAATACACATGAGGGGATCATGCTTTGCAATATGCATTTAAACTAAGTTAAGCATGCCAAGGGATATTCATTGATTCCCTTGACCTAGATATGAATGAAATCATTTAATCCTGAAATTAAAGTACCTCACACATTAAAATATTTCATGCAGCAAATCAAATTTCTAAGTCAGCATATTGTGATACCTCTTCAAACATGGACATATTTTAAGGGTATTTAAACATCATAAGCATGGGCAGACTAGCATGTAGACATAGCATGATACTGAAGCTACCTTTAAGCATGTGAGAGAAATATCTTCGACATGACTAGACCAACCAAGAGTGTTAGATCAAACCCCACATGATCATAAAAATAAACCAAATTCAGCAAAACCAAGTTTGATCATAAGGCCAAATAACAAATTTGAACCTACCAGATTTAACATCAAAGGCTACATCCAACCAATTCAAATTTAACCACCAGTCCAATCAAATTAAATCAGGTAAAACAAGAAAATATGTCAGCACAACCAAACTGGCCCGACCACTTGGGCCAAAACAAAACCCAAATAAATCTGAACCCTAGCTTAAACTGGATCAACCCTGACTAACAAAACTAAGTAGGCCTAGCCTAAATTAAACCCAAACAACTTCCACCTACACTTAAAGCCAACCTGAACCAAAACAAAGCCAACATGCACTCGGATCAACTGCATAGGTTGAACTGAACCAAACATAGAGATTGAGCTTGACATAAATAATTAAACTATCCCAAACGAAGGATTTGAACAAAATTAATAGACCCAACGGGACAAGAATTCAAGAGAGAGAATGACTAGTCTAAGATGTACATTGGGTTCAAGCATAGGAGCAAACAAGACCAAGTATGAGCATAAAGAAAAATCAGACCAATAATCAATGAGATGGACAGCAAGAACAATCTTAAAGAGGAGCTAACATATCAACATATTAATATTCTATCAGAGCCTACCTCTCTCCTTTTTCTTCATTTGGTGCCCAAAAAATCTAGCAAGCTCTATGTCAAGAATTAAACTGAACTCATTTCGAAGAGAGAGAGAGAGAGAGAGAGAGAGAGAGAGAGAGAGAGAACTCATGTGAAATGCAGCCAAAGAGAACCAGACAACCAACACCCGAACCCACTGAGATCTATCCTAATAAGAAGAATTGATTTCTGAACAAGCAACATAAACCCGCAGTAGCAATCGAGAAAAGAAAAAAATAATACAAATAAAAAAACATCACGGGGGGATTGAGAAAGGGAGAGTTGGTATAATAGAGAAGAAAAATAAACGAATAAATAAAACATTGAAGAAGTAAGGTTGAATCATACCTGCAAATGGTCGGTTCTCTACTCTCTCAATCTCCTTTCTAAGCTTGTTCCTTCTTCACCGATCCTTCGATCTCCAGCAGCCGCAGCAAAGACCCTAACCAAAAACCCAAAAAGGAACCTAGGTGAAAACCCTTTCTTCTCTCACGACTTCCTTTTTCTCTTTTGGTCGTGCTCCTAGCCTCCTTCTCTCCTCTTTGTTCTCAGCTCTCCCTCACGGCTGCTCCCATTCACTCTTCCCTCCTCCTCTCCTTTCAAACTCCCCTCCTCTCTTTAACTCTCTCCTTTTATTTTTTATTTTTTATTTTTGATGGTGAGCAGCAACTGGTAAATGTAAGGGTGTCAAAACTGGGCCCGGCCCGATAGCACGGACAGAGCCAGCCCGATATAACCCGAACCCAGCCCGGACCGAGTCTTAATGGACAGGTTTTGGTCTGAGCTTGTAAAGCCCGACACCGTTTCAGCCCAAACCGAAACCAAACTGGACCGGTCCGTTTAAGAAGCCTGAATTAACCCAAACCGATAAAACCCAACCCGAACACCGGTAAGGTCCGTTCATGCCCAATTTCTTAATTTTAATGGTTTTAAATTTTAATAGATTGTGTTACACTATTAGAGTTCACTTCATGATCTAGAAGATTATGTGAATCTATAGTTGAAAAGATTATGTTAATTGTTATAGTTTATTAAATTACATACATATGGAAGGAATAATGCTAATTTTATAGATAGAAATAATGAAATAGGCTATATAGTTTACATATAAAAGGGGCCCGATAAGCCCGATAAACTCGATTCGGACCGAATCAACCTGAAATCACCTCAATAAACCTAGCCCGATATCAAACCGACACCGGACTAGCCCGTTAGTTATTGTGTCCAGCGCAGCCCACCCCAGCCCGAACTCTTAATGGACATGTTTTGGGCTGAGCTTATAAAACCCGATACTGGTTCAGTTCGAACCAAAACTGACCCAGACCGATCCGTTGACACCCTTAGGTAAATGGGTAGGCCATAGGATAGTCAAGGGGGTTAGCTATGTGTTGTCGATGGGAGAGATATTCGGTGGCCAAGTTGATTAGGTAGGTAGCATAGACCCAGGCTCAAGGAGATGAGGTGTAATGAAGTTAATGTGGCAGCAAGGTGATGGGACTGGTGGTAGGTAGGTGTTGAGTGTCAAATGAAAGTGTTGTGTAGCACGATTGGGAGGCTCCAGATGGATGGGAGCAGTGGGTTTTGAGGGAATTGAATGAGCATGAATTAAAGGGTGAGGTGTCGATGGGAGAGGGGATCTTCGGATTTGGGTATACGAAGGTCCATGGGCAATGTTCTCTCTCTCTTCCCCTTTTCTCTCTCTCTCTCTCTCTTTATTTCTCGTTGTCTTTGCATTTTCTCTCTCTCTCTCTCTCGTTGTCTTTTTCAAAATGCAAAGACCCCATCCATCACAATGATGATTCTTTTCCTCATACGTCCTGCCTTTCGGAGAGGAAGAAATCAAAAGCATTCTTCTTTTCTTATGTCAAATCCATCAAATCAAAATATGTTGAAATCAATGTATATAAAAATAGAATAAATAACCAAAAAAAAAAAAAACAATTTTGGGAATCTATTTTTCTTTAAAAAAACGTATTTTACTATTTCTTTCTTTCTCTTTTTTTATTCTTTTTTCCATTTTTTTTTTTATTAAACATAATGACAAAGATTTTCCCCTCTCCCATTGTTCATGATGTCATAATAAGAATGTGAAATCCACAGTGGCAAAATCAGGTGCTGACACTTTCATAATATACAGAGGTTTTACATGTTTCTCAATGTTTATGAGTGTAAAAAGAAAAACAATTGGGGCTATAAGGACTCATGATCTAGTATTTATAATACTACCATGAATCCTAATCAGTCCCACACTGAATAGGGTTTACCTATCCAACTCCCACTACTCAATGAGTCCACTAAATAATTAAACCCACTAGAATATTATCTAATTTTTTTTTTCTTTTGGACTAGATTAATACAAAGCCACCATGGAATTCATTTACTCAACAATTGCTACCAACTTTGATTCAATTTATCAAGCCTACCAATATCGAACAATAGTAGATAATACACCTCAACTGTTAGTTACATACAAAGGTCTACATAATAATATAAATCTCCTTGAGATAATGCATGAAAACATTACTTTCCATGCAAGTCCAAATGGTGTAAGGTAGGGTCACATCTCAATTTATGCCAAACTTTGTTAGGAAAGAACCTTTCAATCAGTCCAATTTAAATTTAACCCCTTAACAACAAGTAAGAATGACTGAATTTGATAAATAATTATGCAACTTCAAATCTATCAAATTTGGAATGCTTTGAAACTTGAAATCAATGATCCTTAGGGTATGAAAAGTCATATTCCAGAAGATGAGCTTTATCCAACGGCCGAGATCAAAACCAATCTAGACCGTAGGTCTCAGACAGATATTTTCACAAAATAGATTTGCTAAGTGATGAAAAAAAGCTAACTTATCTGAAGATCCAGCCGTTGAAATTACTTGAAACTTGTGCCATATGATCTTTATAATAGATGTGAATAGGATCCAAAATTTGAGGGTGATTCGAGCTGATTTGAAGGAGTTTACAAGCTTCAAAAAGTGCTGGAATTGATTACCGCCCAGCTTGGAGGTAATTCTTGCTATTTTGATGGAGATATTATCTCTAACAGCAAAGGTGGTCTTAAAGAAAAAAAAATTGTTGTCCAGCATTAATAGGAGAGGGGAAACAGCGGCAACAATTAGAATAAACAAGAAAATAGGATATTTGGTTGAGTCTCACAACCGTGGGAGACTCAACTAGAAAATCAGAGTTTAACTCTCTTCTTTTTTCCGATCTAATTTAAACTCGCCTCCCTCTTCTTGGTTATTTATATTGCTGTAACAAATTACATAATATGGTAATAAAATATCCAAATGAAACTTTCCTTTATATTCAATAGGAAAGTCTCCAAAATAATTAAACAACTAACTTATGAAAATTTTCAAAATAACTAAACTTCTAAAACTTAGGAAAATTTCCAAAATAACTAAACAACTAAAACTTAGGATAATTCCAAAGTAAACAAACTTCTAAACTATGTGAAGAGGGTCAGTTAGAGGATGTCGAGTGGTATTGTTCACGTGAGCACTGTTCACGTGAACAGTGTCGTGAACAGTGTTCACGTGAACAGTGTCGTAACTTGGATTGGCTACTGGTCTTGGATCTGCATCACCAAATCTTTAATTAAATTACCTTCAATCGAGTTACCTTAAAAACATTATAAGTCTAACCTTTATATTATCCAAATCATAAGGCAAACCATCTCTAGCTTGGACTAATATTGCACTTTGATTGACGCGCCGTCTTTGTTTTGATTGAATACCGCCTTTTATTTTTGACATGTGGAAAAAATAAATAAGAATGCAAACCATCAATCAAATAAATGCTCAAGCAAATAAACTATAGTCACCAATAGTCATGCTCATTAAAGCACAAGAAACACAAACATGTATAGATTAACAATATCAAAATTGCAAGCTACATAGGTTGGCGAAAGTCTGCAGCTCAGGTTAGGCAATAGGTAGCCTTGAAAGTGGAGTTGGAGCGTCGGAATGTCGAACACTTGTACACACGGAAACTCCTCACGATTCTCATGTAGCGTCGACATGTCGAGCAACCGGATTCCCAACAAAGTGTCTCAGTTGCATGAAGCTTCTGGAAAAGACTGACCGACTTCTAGAGCTAGAAGAGTAGAAGAACCAAAAAAGTAAGAAGTCCGACTATGTGGTGTCTACACTAACACAAAGTGCTGGTCCAAACATGTTGATCAAGAACAAAACGTAGGCAAGGAAGTGCAAGTAGTAACATCACTGAGAAATACAGTCACGGACTTTGACCAATTTCCATATCTTCCTTCCCTTTGTGGGGAGGAGAGGTGGTGCTTGAAGGGGAGCAAAAGGAAGATGATAATTTGGAGGCTCTCCCTGATGTTTTTGTGGGGAGGAGAGGTGGTGCTTGAAGGGGAGCAAAAGGAAGATGATAATTTGGAGGTTCTCCCTGATGTTTTTGCTAGAGTTACCTCCCATGATGCTGTCATCCAAAAGGGGTAGCAAGGAACTGATTTTGGGGGTGGGTGGGGTAAGGGGTGTCAATCCTGAGACTGCACCATGTCCCCCGAGCTGGACCGACTGGTTAAAAATCGCACCGAACCGGATCGATTACTAATAGATCGTTCACGGTGAAGGGGTGTAAATCGACGGTCGCCCGACTGGACCGACCGATTAAAACCTGAATGATTATAGACCGACTAAAGACCGATTAGATTGATAGTTTGGAAAAACACTTTCTTATTTGCATCTACTATTTTAGGGTGATCACTGATCAACGTCTCTCTTGGAGACTATGTGGTTTAGCATAGAACCTCCAACTTCAATTGACAAGCAAATTTTTTATGCATCAGAATATTACTTGAATTAGATTATTGTGTGATTTTACATTTGTGGTCATGGAGAACACTATAGCTTAAAAAAGAGCGGTTCATTCTTAGCTTCACACCACGTAGCTGAATTTTTATCCACAGCTTATTCAATTATAAACTTGTGCAGCATGAAGACAAAATTATTGAAAATTAAGTCCGACTCCACTCTACCATTCATCCTAGGACCTTGTGAAAGTGGTGCTTGCAGTGAATATAACCTTATTAAATTAGATTGCAATGGGCCTTTTGATAGACCGAATAACATAATTGAACATAAGACAGAATAAGATAATCGATTATGGACTTTAATAGACTGATTGAACTGATTAACATAGGATCGATTAGAAACCTAGACTGATCGGACCGAATATAAACGAGTCAATGTCTTGCAAATTAAGATCGATTAGTTAAACATGTCGATTACGATCCAAGGGATTAAATTGGTGGGGATCAGTTAGACTCGACCAAGACCGATCGACACCGACCGATTGACACCCCTAGGTGGGGGGAAGGAAACTATTTCAGGAGAGTAGTGATGAAGAGATAAAAGAAAAAGCTTAATTTACAAGGGATTCAAATCGTCTCCTCCCCGTACTCAGGGGAGGAGGGAAACGCCTCCCTCGGATGGCCGACACGTGATTCTCGAAAAAATCCGAGCCCTATGTCCGAGCGAACACCCCCTGTTAGCTCAGCTTTTCGGCTGGGTGTAGGTTCGAACGTGGGGCTTGGATTTTTTCGAGAGCCACGTGTCGACCATCCGATGGGGGCGTCTCCCTCCTCCTTGAAGTACAGGGAGGAGACGATTTGAATCGTGGTAAATTAGTAGAAATTGTCTGACATGACCCATGTGATATGTCTTGTCACATCACACAATGTCCCCATGTATTGAGCACACTTAAGCTATGAAGTTTTGAATGGGACTCACCTTTCAATCAAATATTTCATATTTCTTGGAGTCACATTTTCTCCACTCTGAGGCGTGGGGAGGGCGCAGTCGTTAGATGGCCAACATCTGAGGTTGGGATGAATTTGAATCTTTAATCCGAACTAAGAAGCTGAGCTGACAAAGGGGTGTCAACTAGAATGGAAAGCTTGGATTCACTAAAGTCTCAAATATCGGCCATCTAATGTGGCCGCCGTATCTCCTCCAGAACCTCCAAGAGGAGAGGATTTGGATACATATTTCCAATTCTAAGAAATGAGAGAAATGTGAGAAATGAGAGACTTTGAGGCTTTATTTTTTTCTTTGAAAAGCATTGGCATGACTTTGACAGTGACAGAGGAGTGGCGTGAGGTGGGGCCCACATATAGGAAAATCCGAGTTGGGATTGCCTCGTCCGCTCCGAGCCTCTAACATTTAACATGTCATCGATATCGATTTTGATATATAAAAATAAAATAAAAAATATATGCGATCCCATAAGATCGATACTTGATTGGTACCCATATCTAATATAGATATTCATACCAATATCTATATGGATATTAATTTTAATGCCGTGAATTAAATCCATGGTGATAGGGTTATCCATATAATGAATCTCTTTTTTTTTTTTTTTCTTTCTTTTTTTTATTAGGTAAAAACAATATTTATTGAAAATCAGTAGAAATCAGACATGAGATTTGCTTACAATATAAAATCTCTATCTAGGTTTCAGACATAGACCACTCCACTTGACTTGCTATGGCGAGGGGTTTTTTGGCAAGGGCATGGATCAGCCCATCATAAACCCTTGGAATAAAGATGAACAAACATGATGAGAATGAAGACTGGAGACTTAAAATATACCCCATAAAAGGGAGAATGGACCTCGGACATCCGTTCCCATTATCTTTTAGAAAATCCATTAGTTATTTGCAATCAGATTGAATAGTGATGCAGCTCCAGCCTTCCACTCTCTCCTTCAGATTGAACAGTGATGCAGCTCCAGCCTTCCACTCTCTCCTGAAGCATCGTCAGACAAACCGCCAAAGCCTCTCCTTGAACACTATTCTTGACTATACAAGGGCTAGATACAGGCTTGAGTGGAACATTATTAGAATCAAAACAACGAAATCCCAAACCACCTCTACGTTGAAGATAGGGGTGTCAATCGATCAGTCTCGGTCGGGCCTAATTGGTCCCCACCAATCCAACCTATTGATTTATCCTTACTCATAAATGAAGAATGTATATGGATAATGGTACAAAAAGAATGATCAAAATATACATTTTAAAGAATATATGTGACCATAACAATTTCTTAGTATCCATCTTCTAAAATCATGTCACCTTGGAGACTAGGATATCAAAAGGCCTATTGTAATCTCATTTAGTAAGGTTGTATTGGTTGCAAGTCCAATGTTCACAAGTAGGTGGAAAAATAGGTGGGAAAAGTAGGTGGAAAAAATAAAAGAAGAAACTTATATATGTCTTTAATTGATTTTTAGTTGGTTTATACTAACTCGGACTTTAATAGATCGGTTCGGTTGGACGACCATTGAATTGCACCCTTGCACCATGAACAGCCTATTATTAATTGGTTCAGTTTTAAGATCAACATGTTTATTAAATGGTCCGATTCAGTGCAATTTTTAACCGATCGACCCGGTTCGAAGGACACGGTGCAGTCTCAAAATTGACACCCCTAATTAAAGAGACAATCATACAAGTATGGAGAACAATTACTGATCATATCATTTTTGGACTTTGGTCCAAATACACCTATTACATTAAAGTTGACAATAATTACAATGGCACCCCCAAATTCTAACAGTGTTAAATAAAATTTTTTAAAGATTATTTTACCCTTGTTGCATTTACAAATAAATAAATGAAATAATTTTTTTAACCCTCTATAAATATGAAATGACCAAAGTATCCTCTCAAACCATTATATAAAAATGCATTCTTATTCTCTCATTTTATACTATTATGGTATTTTTACAATATCCATAAAGATTTTGGTCCTTAAAAAATAAAATCATACTGACATCTACAATTAACAGAAAAAAACTAAGAGAGTGGGCCTTTATATGATCATGTATAGTATTTAGGGGTATAAGTGTAATTGTCATTAATTTTGGGATAGTAGATGTATTTGGATCAAAGTCCAAGGGTGATATGACCGTACGAGTAATTTTCTCTCTTTATTTTGATTATGGAATCAGGTTTGGCATTACTTAAATGCCGCCATCTAGCTGAATCTAGTAGCTTTATGGATCTGGGGTGAAAACACGGTAAAAAAGCGATTTATTTAGAAACCCTCTTTCTTCTTCTATCTTCCGTATTTCTGTTGAAACCCGTTTTCTTCTTTCATCTTCCTGATTTCTGGTGAACCACTTCTCTTTTTCTGTCTTCCAAAGATTTGAAGATTAGGATTTGTTATGTTATATTTCTAATAGGATTTCAATGTACCCTCTTATATATATGTAAAAAAAAACTCATCTTATGGGTGTTAAAATTGGACCCAAAAAGAAAATTGAAACCGAACCAATCCGATTCTTCCCTGGATCAAATCAAAACCGAATCTTAATGGACAGGATTTGTGTTGTGTTTTTAGAGTCTGACGAGAAACTGAAACCGAAACCGTATCGGACCAATTGATAAGCCCAAAGCAAATCGAATCAATAAGACTGAAACTAAAACCGAACTAGCCTGATATGGATCAATATGAGTCCATTAAGCTAACATTTTATTAAATATATTTAGAAAACCAACACCAAAACTGAACTAGCATAATAATGGCCCGATAGAGCCCATTAAATCAACTGTTTTACTACATATACAACAAACCGAAACCGAACCAATAGTGTATCGATAAGAGTCCATATATAAAGCCAACCCGATAATTAATTGACACTAGATCAGCCCGTTAACTAATGTGTACAATGCATCTACCACAGCCCGAATCTCTTATTCAATATGTTTCAGGCTGTCCCTAAAAATCCCAAGACCAACTTGGCTAGGACCGAAACCACCTATTGACACCCCGCACCACATCTCTCATACACTAGGGGCGTCAATTTTGGGACCGAAATGGTAGCTCAGACCGAGTCGGCCCGAATTGACCCGAAACCAACCCGGACCAAATTATTATTGGATATGTTTCTGGTTGAGGTATGACATATCCTATTCGTCCTGGTCTAGGCAAGCTCGAAACTGACCCGAAAAAGAAGACCAATGAGCTCGAACCCGATAATGGCCCGAACCAAACTGAGAAAGTAGACCAATGAGCTCGAACCCGATAATGGCCTTAACCAAATCGATTTAGACCGAATATTAAACCCTAGCTTTACTACTTCAACCTTTTAGATGGCCTTAATGAATTTCCTACCAGGCTTTTAACTTGAACCAACCCAATAAGTTAAGCCCAATAATAACTCGAAACTGAACCAACCCATTAGTTAATGTGCACAATGCAGCCCACCTAGCCCGAACCTCTTAATGGATATGTTTCAATCAAGCCCTATAAAGTTTGACACTGATTTGGCCCAGAATGAAACCGGCTCGGATCGGCCTATTGACACCCTTACCATACACTAATCATATCTATGAATAATGGATGAAAAACTGATCGGAATTAGTTCGATCTATTGTGGGTAATACTCTCCCTTTCTCCATCTCATTTGAAAAATTTTGCTATTGTTTAAAATACTCCCTCACTTTGAAATTTTTTTGTGATTGTTAAAATTTTAGGTAAATTATACAAACCTTCTCTGTACTTTGGTTAAATGACATGAACATCCCTTGTTAATTTAAAAATTACACAAACCTTGTATTTTGAATTTCATTACACTTAACTACTATCCTTTTTTTCTGAAAGATATTAATTGCTGACGTCACTTGGTCAAACTAATTTTAATGGCCAAACTAGCCTTTAAAGGTAGTGGAGTTTCAAGTTTACCCTTCAAATAAAAAGGGAATTTCGTATTCTTTACAATTTCTAAACCCATAAGAAAGAGGATTCAAGTTATTGCAATAGCAACTCCTCTAACTCATCTGATAGAGGATTCAAGCTACTGATAGTAGCAATTGTTAGATTTTTGTTGTGTGGACTCGATCAATTACCTAACCAGTTGTTAAGTGAGAGTTAAATTACTGGTTTGACCGGTTCAAGTCTGGTTCGTCACTGGTTAGAGACTACCAACCCGATTCACTGTGGGAATGATTCTGGGTTGAGGATAGTATTATAAAAACTATGGTTAGGGTCCCCACAACCATTGGTTTTTTATCTCTCTGTTGCTCCCATATGCACAAAGACAAAAAGGGATCCCAAGAGGTTATGGAAGACTCTAATGAGGCATTCAAGCTACAGAAAAAGGTTGAAAATTAATTTACAGCAAATGATATGTGTTCTATCATCTCTTTTATTGCCCATTGTATTCTAGTATCTGTGTGGTGGATTCGTTAGGGTTCATGGAAAATCCCATGGGAAAACCTTAACTTGCATTAAAAATTATAACAATTGGTATCAGAGCCACCATACAGAACTAGGATCGTAGGTAAGAAAGAATTGAGCCTGTAGGACTGATTGAATTGAAAATGGAAGGATTTTTCTTCCCAAATTTTTGATACGGAACTATCAAAGTTTAAAACCCTTCGAAATTTTTTCAAATCGGTGAAATTCAAAATAAATTATGCCAAACTGTAGTACTTTGAAAAACGAATCGACCGACACAAATTTGGTTGCCGGATCATGCTGGACGCATGCGCTGCCTGAAAAAGCGCATGAGATCTACGAGATCTACGCGCCAACTGTTTAAAAAAAAAAAAAACTCTTTGACGGCACAGAGTCATCTCCGGGTCGACTCAGCATAGAATCATAAACTCTAACCGGTTTGGCAGGGTTGACTCGGGCCGAGTCCACCCAGCCCAGGCCCACAAAGCCTAGACTGGCCCAGCCAGAGCTAGCCCAGCCCAGGCTTAGCTAGCCCGGCCAGGCCAAGACAACCCAGACCCGACCACCCCACAACCTTGTACGTGGGTCAACCCGGATGAGTGACCCAGCAACCCGAATGGGTTGACCCGATGGCCCAAATGATCTGACCCGAAAATCAGATTTGTCAAGATTTTTATTTTTGTGAAAGCAGCAAAGAACAGTATTGTCCACCCAAAGGTGGCAGTGTCAAAGATCATGTATACTCATGCACATAGATGAAGGATCTTGACTTTAGAAGTTTCATACACCCAAAGGTGGTGGGATTCCAAGAGTCATTATCCCTTCGCAGGTTCTGCATAGATAGTAAGAGGGCTAGTGTGCTCTTGTCCCAAAGGATAAGGGTGTAGTTTCGATTGACTCTTCACGGATAGTAAGAGGACCAGTGTGCTCTTGTCCCAAAGGATGAGGGTGTAGTTTCAATTGATTCTTCAAAGGAAATAGACTTGCATATATTTAATGATTGCTAGTTTAACTTATTTTGTGTGTATGTTTCATTATTTCTCAATGTTTGCACTATATTACATATGTTAGATAACATATAATGATCTAACACCTCATGATGCTTGTTATGGCGGGCTAGTTCTATGAATTGACATGAAAAATTGAAAGCTAGTGTCTAGGAGTATTTAACCTAGATATTCTCAGCAATGATTGTATTCTGGTCTTTAGGAATGTTCAATCCTTATGATTAGGTAAAGGAATATTTTGATAAGGAATATTGGAAATGGATGTTAAAAGTGAAATCCAAATAAATTTTGGTGTTTTCAAAATGGGGTGGAGAGATGTTGTATTCTCAAGGCCGTTTGTACTAGTTTTAATGGTATAGGATGATAATGGTGTGTGAGAAAGCACAGGTTGGAACTATTAGCCATCACTGATAAGCTCTAGGACATGTGAATCTCTATAGGTAACTTATTGGAATATTATAGATGATTCACTTGACTTTCACTTCCTCACCTAGACTGCAAAATTAGATCCTGGTGACCCATAAACTGTAAGACCCGTACTCCGTAAACCCGGTCTAAACCTTGGTTTTGTGTCGTAGTAGGTCTTCGATCATCACCGGGCCAGATGGGACGAGCGGATGACAAACAGGTACGAAATCAGATCAAAGACGGTCAAATCATCATTTTATGTTGACCGGTCGATGGAACCGGTCTTGGTACTGGTCGACCGGTCAGCTCTGCGCAGCTGAGTGCGGAGATTCGAAATTGGATCTCTGTGGGTCTCATTTTCCTAAATCCTAATGCCTGAACCTTCCTAATCCTAATAGGGTTACTAAACCCTAATGTTAGCCTATAAATACACCCTTAAATCTCCTCAAATCTTTTTCATTGTCTCTCACAAACCCTAGAGAGGAGAAGGAGGTTGGAAAAGAGAGGAAGCTAGGAAGAAGAAGAAGGTGCCGCCATTACCGTTCGACGACGCTCACGTTACGCCAGTCAACGGTAAGTGTTTTAATCATTCTTCTTACCCTATGACTTTAGGATAGTTGTGTGGTTGGATCAATACCATGCAAAGTAGGTATTGATCTAAAACCCTAAATTGGATATTAAACCCTAAGTTGCCGTCAAACAAGTTACCGTCAAACCCTAGATTCGAGTTTCGAGATGATATTCATCGAAACTAGACTCGAATGAGTTAGGGATAACTCTAACTTAAAGCTTAGAGTTAGAATGGATAGGAGAAACCCTGAAAATCCAAGGTAATCGATCGACGACAGTTGAAAAACCAAGTGTATGGTCTTCCGGAGACATATCGATCGACCATACCGGTTGCTAGTTTGCTCACAGAGCTGTAACCGGTATGTTGCAACCGGTTAGCTCTGAAAGGCTGGTTTTGGACTTTGTTGGTTTTCGATCAATGTGAAACCTTAAGAAAACTATTCTAATGAAACCCTAATAATATTGTAGGACTTTGTGGCTTCCCGTTTGGATCTTGCGACGTAGACCAAGCTAACAAACGAGCGTCAGGTAAGGGAATCTGACCTAAACCTAATAATTTATGGACAGTAAATCTTTGTTAATCACCTGAATATATATATGATGTGTTGTTTATGCATATTCACATGCCATCTTTTACTTTCAGTTATTATTATTGTTCATGCATTGATAGGATGTGATTGTTAAGCATGTGATTGTTTTCGTTAGTGTGTGGAGTGGGGCATGGGCCTGTGATCGCTCCTCACAATAGCACCTTTTGTAGTATTTTGTCTTAACATGCTTGGTATGGGTGGGGCATCAGGGGAAGGTCGTGGTACGATGGTCTCCGATGTTGATGCTGGCCTGGCCATGGTTATGTGGCACTGTGGTCTCCGAGGTCGACGCTGGCTTGTCCATGATGCTTTAGCTCTATCTCTATGTCGTAGGGAGTTATGTTGGGATAGGGTCTACCGCGTATTGCTGCTATCCTAGTGGGTTAGTTGCGGATAGGGCATCAGGGGAGGTGTGAGAATGCCTTACCTCTATCTCTATTCCGTAGACAACTGTGCTGGGATAGAGCATACATTGATGACATATAGGATTGGTTAGTTGCGAGTCCAGTTTGCGAGTCCTGGCTAGTAGGGGCTTAGGTACTGGTATGGGTAGAGCATCAGGGGAGGTACGGGGGTATCTTAGCTCTATCTCTATTCCATGATGGGTGCATGTGGGCCAATGGGGGTGTGATCCATGATGTGCCACACACTCGTGTATAGAGGTGCAGGGGCCACCAAACCTTTTTATAGCACATTGCAAACTTAAATCAGACCACAGCATAAAATGTTTGTTATTCATGCATAATATTGTGAAATTGTCTGATTGTCTTACTGAGTTAAGTTGTGAGCTCACCCTTTGTGTACACATTATTTTTAGATGTTGATGCAGGATACACGATGGATGACTATATGAACGCTCCGGCGTATGGTGATGTTGCTGCTCTGGGTGCACAGGCAGGAGAGGACGAGCATGACGCTTCATGCGAGTGCCCTTTCTGCGTGTACCTGTGATTGATTTTATTTATCTGTTTCAGTTATTTTCGATTTGACTTTTAAAGAGATGTAATGATATTATATTTTATGATTGGATTTGAATAATGGGATATTTTATTTAAATTATCAATAAATACTCAGTTCATTCTATTTAAAGACTTTCGCTGTATTATTTATATTCTGATTGTGGTTATGTGCAATGGTTTGTATGAGTGGACACGGTCTATTCAAGATCCTGGTGTGAACTGTTGGTTAAATGACGGTTCACTCACACCATTCTGGTTGGTTCAGAATTGGGGTGTGACATAAACCCTAAAAGGATAGTGGACAAAAGATGAGTTGACTCCCTTTACACTAAGAAATAAATTTTAAGGAAAATGGAAAGGAAGGAATGCCAATGTCATGATGTGTGAGCCATACTCTGACAAATACAGTAAGTGAAAGGTATGGTCTTACAGAAAGAAAAATAATTTTTCAAGGAATAGTAAGAAACTTTTGGCAAGAAAAATGATTTTATGGAGCTACAAGAGCTCAGAAGGAATATGTAGAAAATGTTATAACTGGAAGATAAGTAGAATCCTGAAACTTTCGAATGAGAAGGTGATGGAGATTGGAGACTTAAGTAGTAGAAGTAATCCAAACCTACAGGGGTAGCAAAAACCCTTATTTACTCTCTGTAGTTTACTTAGCTATAGAAGCTAGATAATATATCCTAATTTCATCCTTAGCGTTGACATTTAGGACTCTTATCTAAGGAAGGACTG
This sequence comes from Protea cynaroides, assembly GCA_028583415.1. Taxonomy (NCBI): domain Eukaryota; kingdom Viridiplantae; phylum Streptophyta; class Magnoliopsida; order Proteales; family Proteaceae; genus Protea; species Protea cynaroides. The sequence goes on along the minus strand of CM053271.1, from coordinate 25,315,791 downwards.
TAAAAGATTGTAAAGAACAGAATTCTGGAAACCCCTAAAGTTAATGACTTGCGTAATTATAAGGATTGTTTAAGGGGAAGATGACAAGATTAAGAAATATTAAAAGGTATTCGTAACAGGGAATGTTGGATCTTGTGGACATCAAGATTTTATCTAGGACTTCTTGTGGTAATCAGTTCATGGAATGTTTTTCAATACATATTGAAAAGAAAAAAAAGAAATTTTTTTATTAAAGAATTAAGATTATTGGATCTGAAGGAGAAAGTAAATTGTTAAGGGAGATCAGGTGATATTAATATATTCCTAATGATTTTGACAAAATGTTTACAAATGCTAAGACTTATAGCGTAGCGACTTGTAGATGAGATTCAACAACAAAAGAGTGGCAAATAAATATGATCAAGAGAACTTGAGAGAGTATTAGATCCTATGGAGTGATCAATACTGCAGTCTATATTATTGATAAGGTGTCAAGTAAGTTGGTTTCAGTTCAAGTTATCTTCTTGATTGAAACTGTAAAAGTAACGTGATTTCATAACACTCGTGGGAGTGATTATTTTAGGACATTGAGTTATCATTTTTTGGGATATCAACTCATATCTGAAGGATTCAACAAGATTCATTGATGATGCTGGTTAGCAATCACATCCAAGAAACATAATTTTAATGAGACCACATGAAAATTACTGTGGAGTAATTAGTTGAAGTATCAAATATTATCAGAGTGTAATGAGATAATTGTTGAAACTATCTTCATTCAGGTTGATGCATAGTCAAAATAGCAGAGCCAGATGAGGTAATGAGGAGATATGCTAGACCATGTAGATCTGTGATTTCATCTAATCACATGTTATACTTTAAAATGGATGTTTAAGTATTGGACAAGATGAAGATCCCAATAGTTTTGAGTAAGCTATCAGTACTGAGATTGCTCTTGAGTGGTTAGTGGTTATAAAAGATGTGTTATTGTCTATGAACATCAACAAGATTTGGGATTTTATGCTCTTGTCATGAGCGATGTACTCATAGGCTCAAAATGGGTATATAAGAAAATGTGTGATTCCAGTAGGAGAATTGATTACTACAAAGTAAAACTTGTAGTAAAGTGGAATCACACAAAGAGAATGGAAAGTATAGACTTCAAATCTTTAAGGTCTTAGTTGTGCATTTTAATTTGCAATTGCATCAGATAGATGTAAAGATCGTTATGATAAAAAAAAAAAATCTGGAAGAAGGTGTTTATATGCTTTACCCAAAAGGTTTTGAGGTAAAAGAGAAAGAAAATCTATTTTGTAGGCTTATAAAGTCAATATGTAGATTAAGTAAGCATCCAGGTAGTGGTACTTGAAGTTTGACAGCGTTGTATCTTCTTTCAATTTTATTGAGATTGGCATTGATCATTGTATATATCTAGAGGTCAGTAGGAGTGGATTCATTTCCTAGTTATATGTGTTGATGGTTTATCACTGACCAGCAGTGACATGGTTTACTAGTTGAAACCAAAATTTTTCTGTATAATAACTTCGAGATGAAGAATTTGTAAGGAAGTACTTTTGTACCTGATATTGAATTTCATCATGATAGAAAAGGTGAAACTTTGGGTTTTGTCTCAAAGTGTATATGTTGTTTATGTTCTCAAATGATTGAGTGTGTGTAACAGGTAAGTTGAGAATACTTAAGTCAATAAAGGAGACAAATTGACAGAGTTATGTTCAAGAAATAATGTTAAGAGAGAGCATGTGCAGTAGAGAGCTTGGTGTATGCTCAAGATTATGTTTATTCTCACATAGCCTTTATTTAGAGTGTTCTGAGACGTTTTCAGTTGGATGTTGGTATAGCTCACTGAACAACGAGAATAGAAGGTCATGCAATACTTGCAGAGGACCGAAGATTATCTACTCATTTGTGGCAGTAGTGACACTCTTAGCTATTGTGATGTAGTATTTGGTGATTGTATTGGTGACTGAAATCCATCTCAGGATTTTTGTTATGATGATAGATGTACCTTTTGGAAAAAAAATATAAAGAAGTTTATCCATGCATCACCCTCTTGGTAAGGTAGATTTTGTAACTATATGCGAAGCCAATAAATAGCATATCTGGTTGAAGAGTTATCTTTCAGACCTGGAAGGTTGTGAGTTTTACTTAGGCCTATTGAAATATATTGTGACAGCGGTTCAGCTATATTGTTCTCAAAGAATAATATGAAATCTAGTAATTCAAAGCACAATAGAGATCGAATTTCAATTCTCTTTAGGTGAGAGAAAAAGGTCAAAGAAATTATATCATTGTATAGCACATTCGTTGAACAACTTAATTGTTGATTCTCTGATGAAGGTTTTGTCAGTAGGAGTCTTCAAGGGATGGTATGTCCAATATAGAAATGGTTAATTCATTAAATGTGCTTGGCTAATGGAAGACTTTTCTCACATTGATAATGATTTATTTCATTATGCTTATTTACATTGCCTATAGTTTTGGCACATATATTTATTACCATGGTTATTTTTGTTTTAACATACATTTTATTGCTATGTTGCATATTCATTGATATGTCATTAATAAAGGCGGTATTTAGCCAAATGAAGAAGCGGTATTAAGCCAAATGAACGGGGCGGTATTTAGGGCAGGGTGCCAAAGTGCGGTATTGACCAAAAGGGTATGTGGCGGTTAGCTATGGTCAATATAAAAGTTTATTGTCTCTGAGGTTTTATCAAGGAAATTAGATCGAAGGTTATTCGATCTGGACCGACATGAAATAATATTTTTATGTGTACATGTCTCTAGGAGATTTATGTCATTAAGTAGACCCTTGTATGTAACTGACAGAAGGAAGTACATTAGATGTGTTGGAGTATTTTTCGCTGTTGCTCAACATTGATAGGCTTGATGGTTGGATCAAAGTTTGATGACGGTTTATTATGTAATAGGATTCTATGGCCATACTTTTCGACGATGATTTTGTAATTAATCTAGCCCAAGTAGGAGATTGTTAGATTCCTGTTGTGTAGGCTTGATCAATTACCTAACCAGTTGTTAAGTGGGAGTTCAATTACTAGTTTGATAGGTTCAGGTCTGGTTCATCACTGGTTAGAGACTACCAATCCGATCCATTGTGGGAATGGTTCTGGGTTAGGGATAGTGTTATAAATACTATGGTTAGGGTCCCCGCAGCCATTGGTTTTTTAATTCTCTATTGCTCTCATATGCACAAAGGCAAAAAGGGATCCCAAGAGGTTGTGGAAGACTCTAATCGAGGCCTTTAAGCTACAGAAAACGATCGAAAATCAATCTAAAACAAATGGTATGTGTTCTATCATCTCTTTTATTGTCCATTGTATTCTAGTAATCTGTGTGGTGGATTCGTTAGAGTTCATGAGAAATCCCATGGGAAAACCTTAACTTGCATTAAAAATTCTAATTGCAATCATCACCAACTATAACCCTTAGTAGTGTACCTACAATGGCGGAGTTGTTGGGAAGGAAAGGGGGATGGTGATTGTGAAACTGGGTGGTGGCATGCTCACCCTGATCCTCCATGGTATTCTTCACGAGCTGTTGTTGATTGACCTCGGTACCGTTGGTAGTGTGCTCCCAATATAGTAAAAAGCTATTGGATGGATTAATGAGTGAATTGGTGGTAGCCTATGGTACGGAGGGATTAAATCAGGGTGGAAGGGTGGAGGGGATAAATATCATGTTTTGTCCCCAACATAAGGGCAGAGAGTTCAGAATAACTCCGTCGATCGTGCATCTGATCTGAACGACGACAACGTCATCTGCACCGTTGAGACGCGGACAGATGATAGACATTTCCCAGTTCCTAAGACATTTTTCATAGCTGTATAGTAAACAGTCCTACAGATCCAATAGAACACCTTGGAATCAGCACTATCATTAAAAAAAATCAAGCGAATCAATGCAGATATGTAGAAGAAAATGAACAGCAATAATTCATTCCCTTCACCACATATTACACATTTACGCCAAAATCGGGTGGTAGACCAATCAATTCCTCCACTTTCATATCTTCCTCGCTAAAGTATCGTTTTCACTACATCGAGGGTTCCTTTTCGTCTTCGTCCCCAAACACAGAAACTCTAGAAGAGAAACGAAGATAAATACTATAATCCCACAGAAGCTTCTAGGCCCTGCACTGCATCAAACCATAAAACCCAGAGAAGTTATTATCATAATCTAAGCTAACTTTTAGAATGAAAAACCTACAATTAGGATGTGGTCGTGTAGGTCACATTTCTGGAAATTTATCGACATTAACGGAAGGGAGTTCTATCTTCACATTATCAACAGGTGAGTGGAAATACAATTGCTTCCTTGTTTGCTTATGGATATGTAGACTATTTCGAATTGTGATGACATTATCATGATTTGATTGACCTCAAACTAATTACGATGCACGTAAATATAACGTGTTAAGGGATATGATGCATAATGTTACGTAAAGAAGGAACTGCTAAGAACAAAAATAAAGGAAATAAAATTACTTAAATGTAGAAAGAAAACCCTGTGACCATCACCCCTTTTTAATACGTGTAGGGGGTTTGTTAGGTACTGGTTGAGGCACATAGTAATTCCCTGCATGGCCTGCGGGTATGCACGGTTTGCCACTGTATGCCTCGATGGTTATGACTGACTGAGATGAAGAGATGATGTCATCTTTCATAAAAAAAGGGAAAAATACTTGTACCTACTGTGGATTCAAATCCTCTCCTCTCAAAGATTCCATAGGAGGGGCGGTGGCCTGGATAGATGGCCGACACCTGGGGCTCAGGTGAATCCGAGCCTACACCGAGCCGACAAGTTGAGCCGACAGAGGGTGTTGGCTTGGATGGAGGATTCGAATTCACCCGAGCCCCACATGTCGGCCATCCAACGGGGGCGACTCCCTCCTCCCGAATCACTGGGAGAAGAGGATGTGAATCCACCTACTGTGGACTACAGCCTAAATACACCCAATACCCTAAAGTTAGTGATAATTACAACTGAATCCTTTTATTTAATATTGTTGACTATAAATTTTAAAATTCCAAATTTACCCTTGTTTGGTTACAACCAATAATGGTTGAAATGTCAAATTTACCCTCTATTACCTTTCCTAAACCTTTATATTTTAAGTCTCATTCCCAATCGTATGCATCCCTGACCAAACCAATCAACTCATTTTTTTTTTAAAACTAATTCTAAGGCCAGGTACAATTGTCTAGAAAGAAGAATGCTCGAGTTGATGACTAGTGCTTCACAAAAACATCAGGATATCATCTACGAATAGGAAGTGTGTAATAGTTAAGTTCCACCCCCTAGATCAAATTCTTCCAGCATGCCATTCTACAACCTTCTTCAGTATCAAGTTAAGAGCTTTGTTGGAGTCCATTGTTTAACTTAGATAAATTTCATAGTTTAACTTTGGTGTTTTTATGGACAGGTGTTCACTAACTTAATTGAATTCTATTGATAATATGGATGCCAAATTTGAGACTTATGGTGTCACATGTGTGACACGTACAACTAGTAAGGGAAATTTTTTGGGAGAAACTACTATCATTGCCCAAGGTATTAGAAGTTTGTTATGTGGGTGGAGCAATTTAATCATTGTCCATGTGGAACATGCAATGCAAAGTGAGAATGACGAAAACAACAACAAACAAGGGACGACAATTCTGGTGTTGCCCACGTTCCACAAGAGTCAGTATTAATCTACTCAGTCTTTAATTGCCTTTTTCAATGAAAGTTGTCATGTATAATTGTCAGTTATTATTGTCATTTTCAACGAAAGTTGTTTTGTATAATTGCCTTGGTGTAGATGGATAATCCTGGATGCGAGATGTTCGAATGTTAGAGACAATGGAATGCTCTCAGGGTGGTAGCACCACACATGCAATTGCTGAGTCAGGGGAATGCTCCCAGCAGACAGGAGAAAGCTTGCAGACCATGACATTAAATATAGCAAGTGGTAGAAGTACGGCCCCGGCTTATTTGAAATGTTACTTAAAAGGAGCCATTAAAGCTAATTCACAAAATTCTAGGTTGTATGAAGAGCTCCTCGAAGCTATTGAGAATCTAGAATTGAAGAATCCTAAAGAAAGAATTGATTAGTTGACTGTAGCTTGTAGCTTGTATTTAGGAATTTTTTTTCCTTTTTTTTAAGTGATATGATGGTGGTACTATCTCTGGTATTTAATTCTCAAACAGTTCTCAAGATAGTGCTTTTTGATGTTTCAATGCTATTTCTCAATGTTAAGATATGAAAAAAAATTAGTCTATCTCTTGACAAGAGCTAACTATCTGGCTTTGCAACATGATGCTTCATATCATCCATGATAAGAATGAATTTTACTAGCATGTAGAAATGTCCCCTTGTAGGTTCATTTACCTGTTATCTCTAGGGCATGTATACAATGAGGATGAGGATGAGCCCTTCTTCTAAATTACATCAAGATTTGACTTCACTCCTAAAATGCAAAATGCCTTTTGGAAAGATAAAAACAATGCTTTTGATATGGAAGTCAAAATACTTGGGAATTTTCTTTCCTTTTCCTTTAACTCTCCAAAAGTATAAGGGTTAAATCAATTGGTCAGGGTAAATTTGAGTTTGGGGGATTATGGACTTTCACCTTGAGAATAAGGGTATTATTGTCCCAACATTTTTCAAATAGTGTTTACATCATCAAGTAATGGGACTATACTAACAGATGGGATCTCTTTGATTAACGGTGACAAAATTTTAGGTGCTAGATGAGAAATTTGGAAACCTGTATGGTTAGATCGATTTTGACATAGTTTTTGGGGGTTAAATGAAATTTTTTCTTCTGAAAATTACATATATCATCCATAATTTTTAAAACATGTAACAAAAAGGTTCATTCCATTAACGGTGTTAAGTCTAAATTTTAAAAGACAAAGTTGTTTTTTAAAATTTAGATTTAACACTGTTAACGAAATGGACCTTTTTGTTACAAGTTTCTGAAATTAAGGGTGGTATGTGTAATTGTCAGAAACTAGTGGATGACAGATGTAATTATTCCATAGTCCAGGGGTAGTACGTATAATTTTCACTAAAAAAATATTTTTACTACTTTACTCCCCTCTTACTTAATGCAACAATGCCCAAAGGTCTTATATGATATGTTTCTATTGAAAGTGTGAATGACATTATCTCATAATCTTAGCTAACCTTTTCATTTCAATAGGAAGTCAATCAAGTCTAGGATCTATGTAAAATGAGCAAAAAAAATTTTGTTTGATGTGGCATGGATATGTACAATGGAGATCTTTGAATGTTCCAGTATAGATAAGTGATGTGTATTCAGATTGAAGGAGCTAAAAGAGTCAAAGATAAACTTAAAATGACTTTAGAATAAGTGGTGAGAAAAAAAATGCATAACTTAGAACTATAGGGTTTTACACACTCAAACGTAAAATCAACAGGATCTTGCCAATGCATACAATGAATCATAAACATAAGAGTTTCAATGCATATTGTTCATCGATGTATACTGTGAAGCAACGATTGCAATTGATGTGTCTCCGCAAGAGCAAATTGGTCCTTCTAGTTTCTCTCCTTTGATCTCGCACAATGTATGGCACGATAAACATTGAGATAGAGATTTTAGAGTATTATATATAGAATTCTCACATTAAGGCTCTATTTCCTTAGTTGGCTAGGATTGGATTTTTTTTTAAACAATCCAAATTAGAATATAGAGATATACTCTAGGCTAATCCGTGATTGGTTATTGGGGCATAATAATGTAGATAAAATCTCGGACAAGAACTAGTTAGAAACAGTTTTGGTTTTGGAAAGAACTAATTAGAAACAGTTTTGGTTTTGGATAAAACTAAGTTGAGAAAAAAAAAATACATATACATGTGGCTGATCACATTTAGTTAAGATAAAATTGAGCTAAATTGAGTTTAAGATGTCACCAGTATTATTGACTGTGGATAAAATATTAAGTAAAACGTAAAGCTTTACAAACATACTCAGGGTGCCCTCAACTCATTTTTTTATGGTGGCAAAGTAGTATCAACAATCTTATGGGTTCCTTGGGCAAAACTAGCTTTAAAGTCATATTAGTAGTAAAATTTACTTGTAAGCATTGGACCCTTACTAACTTAGCAGAACCAGCTAGTTCAAAGTTCTTTTTAGTCTAATAATATATATGATCTTTTTGTTAGGGATGAAAACACAACCAAGAGAGAAAGAATGAAGATCAAGCAAGCACACAACATAGGATTTGCTGTGGTCAGCACCCAATTCGGAATGCCTACCTCCACCACAGAGAAACAAAGAAATCTTTATTCACAAGAAACCTTTGCAATTCTCCACCTGACAAATTCTCCTCTGTCAGACTTACCTAGGTTATCCCACACAGAGACAATATATGGCAAACCTAGAAACCTTAATCCCCACAGAATTACCAATTTACCCTCGTACATCTAGTAGACCCAAACCCTAATATAAGTACAATCCCAATAACCGTATAGACCCCACTGAATACAAGATACAAAACCCAACAAATCTCCACCTGGCTTGGATTCTGTAAACCACCTTGAAGAAGAACCTACTGATGTTAAGTCAGTAAACCCGTCTCTGCCAAATCGCTACACCCAAACCAGCAAAGCCCACACCCTCTCCAGGTGTCTCATATAGCTCGCCGCCATACGATGTAATGTGATTCCACCTCTTCTACTGATGCAGCATAATCGAAAAGATCATTATCACTCACAGTCCTCCTGCAACTCTAGTTACACCTGGAACTCGAGCCTATCACCTTTGCACATTCAGTGCAGACCTAAGGTCCCCATCAATCCAATCAGAGCCTCCCAGTTGTCGCTGACTATCTACTCCACTAGCACCTAGACCCACATGCAATATCGTCTAGTACAGTCTCTCCACCTCCCAGCAGCCATTATCGCAACATCAACAATCCTCGCATGTACCTTTCCAGTGCCTGGTCTCTAAACTCCAACACTAATACTGTCACACCCCAATTCTGATCCAACCAGAATGGTGTGAGTGAACCGTCATTGAACCAACGGTTCACACCAGGATCTCGAATAGGCCGTGTCCACTCATACAAACCATCACACATAACCACAATCAGAGTATAATAGTACAGCGGAAGTCTTTAAAATAGAATGAACTAGGTATCTATTGATAAATTAAATAAGTATCCAATTATTCAAATTCAAACATAAAATAAATATATTTTACATCCCTTTAATATCAAACGAAAATAACTGAAACAAATAAACAAAATACGATCACAGGTACACACAGAAAGGGCACTCGCATGAAGCGTCATGCTCGTCCTCTCCTGCCTGTACACTCAAAGCAGCAACGTCACCATATGCCGGAGCGTTCACATAGTCGTCAACAATGTAACCTGCATCAACATCTAAAAACAATGTGTACACAAAGGGTGAGCTCACAACTTAGCTCAGTAAGACAATCAGACAGTTTCACAATATTATGCATGAGTAATAATCATTTTATGCTGTGGTCTGGTTTTAAGTTTGTAATGTGCTATAGAAAGTTTTGGTGGCCCCCGCACCTCTATACACGAGTGTGTGGCCCCTCATGGATCACACCCCCATTGGCCCACATACACCCATCATGGAATAGAGATAGAGTTAAGATACCCCCGTACCTCCCCTGATGCTCTACCCATACCAGTACCTAAGCCCTTACTGGCTAGGGCTCACAAACTGGGCACGCAACTAACCAATCCTATATGTCATCAATGTATGATCTATCCCAGCACAACCGTCTACGGCATAGAGATAGAGCTAAGACATTCCCACACCTCCTCTGATGCCCTATCCGCAACTAACCCACTAGGATAGAAACAATACGCAAGTAGATCCTATCCCAACATAACTCCCTACGGCATAGAGATAGAGCTAAAGCATCGTGGACAAGCCAACGTCGACCTCGGAGACCACAATGCCACATAACCATGGTCAGGCCAGCATCAACATCGGAGACCACCGTACGGGACCTTCCCCGATGCCCCACCCGTACCAAGCATGTTAAGACAGAATACTACAAAAGGTGCTAGTGTGAGGAGCGATCCCAGGCCCATGCCCCACTCCACACACTAACGAAAACAATCACATGCATAACAATCACATCCTATCAATGCATGAACAATAATAATAACTGAAAGTAAAGGATGGCATGTGAATATGCACAAACATCACATCATATATAATCAGGTGATTAACATCGACTTACTGTCCATTAATTATTAGGTTTAGGTCAGATTCCCTTACCTGACGCTCGTTTGATAGCTTGCTCCACGTCGCAAGATCCAAACGGAAAGTCACAAAGTCCTACAATATTATTAGGATTTCATTAGAATAGTTTTCTTAGGGTTTCATGTTGGTCAGAAACCAACATGGTTACAAAATACTCTCACAGAGCTGACCGGTGGCATGTACCGGTCGCAGTTCTGTGGGAAAGACTGGTGACCGGTATGGTCAGCCGGTCCCCACAGACCAGCCTTCCGAGGGATACCGGTGGCAACATACCGGTCGCACTGTGTGCAACCGGTATAGTCGATCGGTATGTCTCTGGAAGACCATACTTGGGTTTTTCGACTGCCGTCGATCATCCTCCATGGATTTCCAAGGTTTCTTTTATCCATTCTAAGTCTAATCTTTGAGTTAGAGTTATCCCCAACTCATTCAAGTCTTATTTCGATGAATATCATCTCGGAACTCGAATCTAGGGTTTGACGGCAACTTAGGGTTTATTGGCCAATTTAGGGTTTTAGATCAATACCTACTTTGCATGGTATTGATCCACCCACACAACTAACATAGGGTAAGAAGATTGATTCAAACACTTACCGTTGAGTAGCATAGAGTGAGCTTCGTCGAACGGCAATGGCGGCACCCCCTTTTTCTTCCTAGCTCCTTATCCTTTCCAACCTCTTTCTCTTCTCTAGGGTTTGTGAGAGACAATGGAAAGAATTTGAGGAGGTTTAAGGGTGTATTTATAGGCTAGAATTAGGGTTTAGTAACCCTATTAAGATTAGGAAAGTCTTAGGATTTAAAATCAGGAAAGTGGGACCCTCAGAAGTCAATTTCTGGATTTCCACACTCAGCTGCGCAGAGCTGACCGGTCGACTGGTACCAAGACCGGTACCATCAATCGGTCAACATAAAATCATGTTGATTTGATCATCTTTGGTCCGATTTCATACCTGTTTGTCATCCGCTCGTCCCGTCTGGCCCGGTGATGATCGGAAGACCTGCTACGACACAAAACCAAGGTTTAGACCGGGTTTACGCAGTGTGGGTCTTACAAATACCCACCAAACCCATGGAACTAACAAGATCAACCCTGCCAGACAATCCATAGTATCCAAATTTGTTGGTCGATCAGTTGTAGTATCTTCCTTACCAGGCTCCACCATCGCAGCACTTTCCTTTAATGGCACACTGCCAGGTTCCATAGAAAGAAATCCCAAAAATCATCCCAAAATGATATAACCTCCCATATTGGGATTCGTCCCTTCCATCCTAGGAACTGCCCCCCACGAAGCTTGATTGGGTATATTCAATTCCAACCCTGTCGCACTCACATGTGATAACACATGCATCATCTTCATTGCAAGCACCACTGGATCCATTTTGTAGCAAACACCACCAGATCCAACGATCTGATCACATCTTCAGCCAATTGAGACCTTCCAGCCGTTTGTACCACCGATGGATCCATTGATTTCAACACTGAGAAAGAATCTCCCACATGCCATGACATTGCATGTTCACTATCACGAGCTTAGATACCACTTGTTAGGATTAGAGCGCAAACAAGAAGTTTTAATGTGGTTAAACATCCCATCGTGGGATGCCTACGCCCATCAAAGAAAAGAGAAATCTTCATTGCCAAGAAACCTCTGCAGCTCTCCACCTAATAGATTCTTCTCTATCAAACTTACATAAATTTTCTTACACAGAGACAATATATAAACGAACTTAGAAACCCTAATCCCCACACAATTATCGATTTAACCTCGTACATGTGGTAGACTTAAACCCTAATACAAGTACAATCCCAATAATTATGTGGACCCCATAGAATACAAGACACCAAACCCAACACTTTTTCCTCCACATTCGGAGAAACCTACCTATTACTTTTAGGTAGTTGGGTGACCCAACTTGGCTGCCTTTGAAGAATCTAAACATTGTACAATTCTTAAGAGTCCCCATATAAGAATTCTTAGAGGAGAACTAAAAAAATAAAAAAATAAATAAAAAAAGAACTTGTTGCTCTTAAGTATTTATTAAACTAAAGTACTTTTTTTTTTTTGGATGTATGTGGTAATTTATGACTTTTTCTTGTAAGATAAAGGGTAAGGGATCTACATATTACTAGTGTGGAATAGAATCTCCCACACAAATCAATGCGAGAGTACAAGGGAAGGTGCCACATGGTTTGTATACAGGGGATTCATATGTAACCAAGGACAGAGTATAAAAAGGCGCATGATGATATATCGATACCATGACAATAATTTTCCTTTAGGCTCTGTACGTGTAACATTTTATATGTTAAATTTTTTTTCCATGTTTGTTTCCAAGATTCCAAGAGGTAAACCTTCTCCCTTAGAGATCACTATATTTAACCTCTTAGAAATAAACCTTGGAAAATATTTTAACATATAAAATGTTGCATGTAAAATTTTCCATCAAAACTTAGGTTCAATTTGTTTCCATGTAAATAAGGGTGTCAAAAATAGGCCCGGCCCAGTAACACGGACTGAGCCGGCCTGATATAACCCGAACCCAGCCTAGACCGAACCTTAATGGACAGGTTTCGGTCTCGGCTTGTAAAGCCCGACACCGTTTCAGCCCAAATCGAAACCAAACCGGATCAGCCCGTTAAGAAGTCCGAACTAGCCCGAACCAATAATACCTAACCCGAACACCGGTAAGGTCCATCCGGGTCTAGTTTCTTAATTTTAATGGTTTTAAATTTTGATGGATTATATTACACTGTTATAGTTCACTTCTTGATCCAAAAGATTATATGAATCTATAGTTGAAAAGAGTATGTTAATTGTTACAATTTACTGAATTACATGCATATAGAAGGAATGATGCTAATTTTATAGATAGAAATAATAAAATAGGCTATATATCTTACATATAAAATAGACTCAATAAGCTTGATAAGTCCGGTCCAGACCAAACCAGCCCAAAATCACTTCAATAAGCCCAGTCCGATAATAAACCGACACCGGACCAGCCTGATAGTTATTGTGTCCAGCGCAGTCCAACCAAGCCCGAACTCTTAATGGACATGTTTTGGGCTAAGCTTATAAAACCCGACATCGATTCAGCCCGAACCAGCCCGTTGACACCCTTACATGTAAAACGGCAAAAAAGGAAATTTTTTTATTAATTAAAATTTTCTATTATTTGTTTTGAAATAAAAAAAGAAGAAGAAGAAGAAGAAGAAGAAGATGATATTGTAAAGGTAAATTTTTTTTTAATGTAAAATATAATTTACATGCAAAATTTACAACAAAATAAAGAAAGCTATAAGATAATCAACAAACGGATGTAAGAAAGTTTCGAATCTACTTGAACATTAACCAAAATAGAAAAAAGTTCCTAAATACGTACTCTTATCCTACTGGCATGCACCCAAGATATTTGATCTCAAGGAAAGAGACACTAATTGCTAAATAATGGCTGAGTACCCAAAGTGCTAAATGATGACTAAATGCAAAAAACCAGGCAAACAAAAACAAAATATTCTTATATTAGTTTGGATCTTTGATTGTATGAACGAGGAAGGAATCACTCAGCAACCCAACCAATTTTGAACTAATTAGATGGGTTTCTACCAGACATGATATGACAGATTAGTCCATCAATCTTTTTCTTAAGTTTGTTCACGTGGGGTGCATCAGATTAGCCTTTTTCTTATACAGGTTGGGCCGCAACTTTGGTCGGCCCATGAGACATTTGGAATCAAATTTGAACCATATTGCGTCAAGCACTCAAGCCTCGGTTTAGCATAGTGCCACCTAGCTTGGGATGAATTGCATAATTGCCTCTCTCATGGTGTAGTTTGGGATCTTGTATCCGAACATGTGAAGATGGACAATCTACACAGACTAACAGGATTTTATGGGTTTCACCTTCTTCTATTATGTGATCTGGTACGGATTCCATCTGTATTAGAGAAATATTCTAGCACGCCATCACTTGAAATATGTCACCACACCCTTAATTTCTTCTAGAAAATAAATTCTATTTTACTTCAAATATTTGTATTTCCTATGCAACCAAACAGAGTTGCCAATCGTTTAACCATGTGCAAGAGTGATATCACAATTTTAACTATTGGATTAGGCTAAAACTTGACATGCATGTATAGGTGTTAGATTTATATAGGCTTAATTAATTATATAAACTAGTTAATTCAGTGGGAGTCTGATTGACATAGTAGAATCGATTTGGTTTAGTTCGTCACATGGTATGTGATAGGTTTGATAACCTTAATTCTATTGTAGGAAAGGTTTTAGGATTACATCTGTATTCTATAAATACAGGGTTATAGTCCTCCACAGTCACAATTAATTAGTTCTCTCTGCACCTATTAGCAAGAGACCTCAAGATATCCTCTGAAAGCTGTGGAAGACTGTAGTCAAGGGATTTCGATCAAAGTTTAGAGCATAGAGGAATCAGACTTCACAGACACGTATGTCTTTATGCTCATTGTTAGTGGTATCTCCATTGTATTCTATGGTAACTGTATAGATTGGAATGAGTTTCATTGAACCCTAAACACATAATATTCTAACAATTGGTATTAGAGCGAACCATATAGACCTAGAATCGATGGTAGAACATCGTAAAAACCTACCCATGAGATTTGAATGAACTAAAAGAAAATTTTTGGTTTCTGGATTGAATCTGTCGAATTTTTTCACCGACGAAAATTTTCTGACCAGAGTAATAGGTCAAGCCATATACCATTGGAAAGATGACGACAAGACGTAGATGGTGATATAAAAATCGTCGGCGTCGACGGTCGGACGCACCCTCACTCGCCGGGGGTAGCCGCTAGTGGATCTCACTCGCAGGGGAAAAAAAAGGGTCTGAAGGAGCCGATTCGTCGTCGGGTCAAATCGGCGCCACCTGAAAACCCTAACGGGTTGACTCAGGGTCAACCCGATACTTAGCCCATCTAATCTGGCTCGACCCAGAACTGAGCCCTGATCCAAGACCAGGCCCAACCCCAAGATCAACCCAGAACCGAGCCTAGATCCAAAACCAGGCCCAAGACCAAAGCATCTGTGACACATGTGTGACCCGAATACTCGGTCAACGATCCATTGACTAAACCCAATGGCCCGACCCATGCACCTGGGAAAATGACCCGAAATCCTAGAATTCTGAATCGGGTACCCAAATGGTTGAACTATGGTGGACCGTTGGTTGAACCACTAGTCGGTTCACAGCTTATATCACGGTTCGGTCAGACCCCGGACAGTTTGGTTCTGTCTGGACCAAAGTAAATAAAAAAATTTTAATATTCGGTTTGGCTCAAACCTAGCCAAAGTCCATCTTGGGCAGACCGAGCCAAGAGGAACCGATCGAACAGAATCAAACCGACCTTGGAAGAGTTCTTAAGGGCTATTTGGTTTTTTCTTTTAATAAAATGACATTAAACTGTGATTTTGGGAGCTAGGAAGATCAAATTGACTTTCGATTTGTTCCATTGGACTCCTTTTTTTTTTTTTGCTTTTCAATTTAGTATATATTTTGGTACATTTTAATACATTGAAAAATATGTTACTATAGAAAAATATCCTATGAGAACTCAATTTGCAGTGTTTTTACTAATTTTTCTTGAAGTTATTGTATCAAATTGATTGTTGAGCTATTATGCATGATTGTTTAAATGTTTAGACTTGTAAAGTTGTAATTTAAAGCATTCATGGTTAAATAAAAATCCTACATGAGCTACAGGTTGGGATTTATTAATATCATGATGAAACTTGATGTGACCACCAAAGTGGCAATCTTGTTTCATTATAATGTGTTCAAATTCAAAGGTTTATGTTTATAAATGCTTCAGTTTGATAGTGTTCATCCAAAAGTGACATTGTCCAAGTATATAAATTAGGGTTTGTAGCTGTTGTGTAAGGATTTTAGTGTGACCACCAAAGTGGCAACCTTAGTTCTAACATAATATACTCAAATTCAATATTTATGCATTTACAAGCTACAGTAAGAAAGTATAGTGCTCTCACAAAAATGAAACTAACATAAACTCTCACTTTTATGGATGTAGTAAATAACGACATTGTCCACCCAAAGGTGACGTTGTCAAAGAATATAAATAACTAATGCACATTGTAAGCACCCCATTTTTTCCATCTCCATCCAAACAGAGCTTGATTGGTGTATAAACAGCAAGAGAGTAGAGGTAAATGAAAATTTGAAAAGTACAAGGGAGGCGAGTGAAACTCTCTCAAACTAACAGTTAACCAATTCCTGTGTGCCCTCTATGGTGTTTTGAGCTAACCAAAGTGCCCCAATGTGCGAGAGTCTTGGTGATCATATTCAGAAAGATTGCGGGTCAAATTCGAGGTTTGGAAGTTAAGCGACAACTTCAAGGCTGATTTTGGCAAGCCCCACAGTAAGGTCATGGGCTGTAATCTGCATAGATGCATAGCTTTTAGAAATACCTTCCAAATGAGACCAGAATCAGTAAATTCTAATGTCAAAGGAAGAAAGTATGGCAATTTCAGTTCGAAATAAGTACAAGGGTTTTTTTTCTGAAAAATAATAGTAAATTGTCCAAGGGCCTGCATGCAAATTATCGTGAGTTTAATTATTTAAACTTCATGCCCTTATATCTTGATCATGCGATGCCCAAATCTGACGATTCAAATGCCAGTGCGCTCCATTGTCCGTCCTCTTCAAAGTGGACGTAGAAAATTCCGGACAAAGGCCACCAGCGGGTCCCATGCAAAGTTGCCAGTAGGATTATCGTCAAAACTTTAATTCTTCATATTTTGGTCATCTGACGTCCGAATCAGGTGATTCGAGCACCAGTGTGCTCCATTGTCCGTCCTCTTTAGAGTGAACGTGGAAAATCTAAGACAGAGGCCGTTGAAATTTTTCATGCGGAGTTGCAAGCTGAAAGGACCCATAATAGAGAGTGAAACCAGTTCAAACCCAACTCGGCCCAACCCAGCTCAAGCCCAATTTAGTCCAACCCTGTCAAACTCAACCAGTCTAGCCTTACCCAGCCCAGACCAGTCCAGACCAAGTCGGTTCAACCCATGTGCTTGTATTTTTTGTATTTTTGTTATACATATGTTTATTTGATATATATTATATATATTTATATATTATATAATATTTCTACATATTATATTATATATATATATATATTATATTATTATTATTATATTATATATATATGTATACATTTATATATATATATATATATATATATATATATATATATATAAAAATTTAAAAAAAAAAAAAAAAAAAAAAAAAAAGAAAGAAAAAAAAGAAAAAAAAAGAAAAAAAAAAAAAAAGGGAAAAAAAAAAAAAAAAAAAAAAAAAAAAAGGAGAGAAAAAAAAAAAAAAAAAAAAAAATAAAAAAAATAAAAAAATAAAATAATAATAAATTAATTTTTATAAATTTATTTAATTAAATTTTTCTTTTTTTTTTTTTTATTACTTTTTTTTTTTTATATAAATTTTTTTTTAAAATAAAAATTATATTTTTTTTATTTTCAAAAATTATTTTTCCATCCTATTTTTATTTCATTATTTTATTTTAATTTTCTTTCTTTTATTTATTTATTTTAATTTATTTATTTTTTTATTTTATAAAATTTATATATAATTTTATTTTTTTTAAAAAAAAAAAAAAAAAAAAATATTTATTAAATATATAAAAAAAAAAAAAAAAAAAAAATAATGTAAAAATATAAAAAAAAAAAAAAATAAAAAATTTAAATTAAATATTAATATAATTTTATGTAAGCACCCCATTTTTGCCACCCTCGGCATAAGTGAACCAATATGGCGGGTTTCGGACCTTTAACCCAAAGATTTGTGATTTCCACCTGATCCTCCACACGGGGTCATGGGCTATTATCTGCATGGATGCATAGGTCATAGAATTATCTTGAAAGCGAGACCGGAATTGCTCAATTCGATATCAAATGAGGAAGATATGATCATTTTAGTCGGATGCTACATATAAGGGAGGTTTCCGAAATTATTATAAAATAATAATCCCGGGGGCCTTCATGCAAATTATCCTAAGTTGGATTGCTTGAATTTCAAATCATCATATCTTGATCATCGACATCAGATTCGGATGATTCCAAGACCATTATTCTTCATTCATGATGTTCTACAAAGTGGACGTAAAAAATCCCGGGTAGAAGTCGCCGGTGGGTCCCATGCAAACTTGCATGCAAAATGATCATTAGCACCTCAAGGCTTCATATCTTTTCCGTTTTACATCGGATTCGGATGATTTCAAGACCATTATTCTTCATTCATGATGTTCTACAAAGGGGGTGGGAAAAAATCCCGGGTAGAAGTCTCCGGTGGGTCCCATGCAAGCTTGCATGCAAAATTATCATCGAGAGTGTGCATATCTTTTCCGTTCTATCGGTTTCGGATCCCGTCACTTATGTTCCATTTTTAGTGCTCTACAAAGTGGACGTAAAATATTTTCGGTAGAAGTCTCAGAAGGATCTCATGCGAGAATGGTCAACCAAATTATCGGTAATTGGTCCGTTTAAACTTCAAAAATTCATAAGTTGACCATTTTACTTCCAAATGAGGTGGTTCAAGTTCCTATATTTCTCATTTTTTATGTTCTACAAAATGAGCATAAAAAATTTGGAATAGAGGCCATCGGAAAATTCCATGCGGGATGACAGCGGAAATGACCCGTGAAATGACAAGGAGAGGAAACCCCAGTGAATTCCAATCGGTCCAGTCCAACTCAATTCAAATCGGTTGTCAACCTAAGTCGGGTCTCTATATATATTAATATAATATATATATATATATATATATATATATATATATATACATGTATGTATGTATGTATGTGTATGTATGTTATTAAATATATATATGTGTAATATACATGTGTAAATCATAATCCAAAAGATTTTGAGAAAAAAAAAAGGAAAGAGGGGAGAGAAAAAACGTGGAAAAGAATAGAGATTTCAATTGTGGAGATAATCCAAAAGATTTTTGAAAAAAAAGGAAAGAGGGGGAGAGAAAAAACGTGGAAGAGAATGGGGATTTCGATTTTGGAGATAATCCAAAAGATTTTGAGAAAAAAAAAGGAAAGGGGAGAGAAAAAAGCGTGGAAGAGAATGGGGATTTAGGTTTTTGAGATAATCCAAAAGATTTTGAGGAAAAAAAGGGAAGGGGGGAGGGGAGGGAAAACGTGACCTTTTTCTAAGAGGATAAAGAGAAAAGAAAGGAAGAAAGAGAAAAATTAGGGTTTTTTAGGAGCCACGGTTTTAAGAGAGGAATAAAAAAAAAAAAAAAAAAAGGGGGAAAAGATTCCCCTTCACGTTTTCTAGAAAGAAAACGTGAAAGAGAGAGAGGAGAAAGGGGGGAAGAAAGGAAAAAGGAAGGAAAGAAAAAGGAAAAAAAATATTTTTTTAGAAAAAAGGATCTTTTAGAAAATGAGTGAAAAACTATAAATAGGCAAAGAGGAGGATCCTTTTTTTGAGCGAGAGCAGAGAGAGAGGGAAGCGTGGGTGAGAGAGAGAGAGAGAGGAGAGAGGGGAAGCGTGGGTGAGAGAGAGAAAGGTGAGTGAGAGAGAGAAAACGTGAGAGAGGAAGAAAGAAAGAGAGAGAAAGAGAAAAGAAAGAAAAGAGAAGAAGAAAAGAGAGAAAGAGAAGAGGAAAGAAGCGAGAAGAGAGGAGAAGGAGGATTCACATTCAAAGGGGATTGATACAATCCCCAATCACCCTTCATCAACGGTTTCGCTCGATTTGAGCCCAAGGTTAGTACTCTAAACAAATTTAGAGGTCGTTATAATGCCCGAATGCCAATTTTGCTTGAAAAAGGCTAATTTTCATGAAATCTCAATCATGAATGCTCTATTACATGCTTGTTAATGTTAGGATGCCTATGTCTAACATTTTTCATGAATGATAATTTGTCTAAGCTATTCAATGATGAATTTTTGATTGATATACAATGATGTTTGATGTTTTTTGTAAATTTCATAAAGTGATTTTCTGATCTGAAAATTCCAGATTTAGGGTTCAAACTTAGGACGTACATCATATGTATTTTTTCTAAGATTTTGAAGCCCAAAATTTTATGGGAGTCTCTCTGATATGATAGAAGACTACCCTAAAAATTTCGTTCCATTTGGAATTGGGGAAATATATCAAACAATTTGTCTTTGACATTGCTATTTTTCTCGGATGTAATGCAATCCTCCATCGGAAAGTCTCTAGACAAAGGCCTTATGGCCATAATCAGAAATTCCACTTAACATGAACTTTTTAGACATGAAAGTCTTCTAAAAAATGGCACTGGTTTCATATTTTTTCCATTTTTCGTTGAATTGATATCAATTTTTAAGTGCATAAAGCTTTGATTTCAGATCTGTCATGATGTGCTGATTTGCATGATTGAAAAGAGTCATTTTTCACAAAGAAAATATACTGTTTTAACTTGTTTTTCTTAATGAAATTTTAGATCAGATAGTTATCTGCATAGACATATGTCTGTATTTAATTTTCATTAAGAATAGAATTTTATTTGGAATTTATGGTGCAACTGGTCAAAAATCTGGAACAGACCTGACCAGTGTATTTGCCTGTACTTGGGGAATGTTTTCGACCTGCCTATGGTCTCTTTTAGGAATAGCTTCCTTGAGACAAAATGTTGGCCTCTGAGTCTTCTTTCCAGGGATATATTTTAAGAATTTTTTTGAGTAAGTACAGTGCCCTATGTGCCCATTTTGGTCCAGCGACAAAGCTGTCATCTTGCTGCGTGTTCCATCATGTTTTGATTGATTCTCATATGCTTTGGTTGTTTCTCACATGCCATATTTGATGCTATGCTATGTTCGGATGCTCGTATGCATACACTGCCATAATTGGAATGATCACATTGCCATAATTGAAATAATCACATTGCCATGATTGGAATGATACACATGTTTATTGCCATATTTATGCGCTACACTTGCTTACATGCTATATTAAATGCTTATTGTCACAATTAGGGTAGAAACCCTAAAAAAATGGAAAGAAAATAACATTTAGGGTAGAAAACCTAAAATGAAAATAAAATAACAATTAGGGTAGAAAACCCTAAAATGGAAAAAATGTAACAATTAGGGTAGAAAACCTAAAAATAGAAATAAAATAATAATTAGGGTAGAAAACCTAAAATGGAAAGAAAATAACAATTAGGGTAGAAAACCCTAAAAAATGGGAAAAGGAAAATAACAATTAGGGTAGAAAACCCTAAAAATGGAAAAGAAAATAATTAGGGTAGAAAACCCTAGAAAAATGGAACCTAAAATGGAAAGAAAATAACAATTAGGGTAGAAAATCCTAAAAAATGGAAAGAAAATAGCAATTAGGGTAGAAAAACCTAAAAAATGGAAATAAAATTACAATTAGGGTAGAAAACCCTAAAATGGAAAGAAAGTAGCAATTAGGGTAGAAAATCCTAAAAAATAGAAATAAAATAATAATTAGGGTAGAAAACCCTAAATATGGAAAGAAATAGCAATTAGGATCTTGCCATGCTTAGAAGATAGCATACTAGATCATGCCATATAGGCTCTTGCCTTATTTGCAATACATGCCATATTTGAAAGATTTTTAAACAATCTTCTTGTATGTGAATTTCTTGTCATAAATGTTTTATGTGCCATATTTAGATAGAATATTCTATTTTTTGGCAATAACTTATTTTATGCAACACCCTAGTTAAAGCGCCATATATGCACACTTCTAGAAGACAATGTAGGTGTGGGGACGTGCATTTAGGCACCCACATTCTTGGGAAGGGCATAATGGGAATAATAAAACCTTAATAAAGAAAGAGAATTCTTTGCCAAACCTTCCAAAATTAGAATTCGGAATGAAAAGGGTAATTTAGGACGATTTGCCCCTCGGCAAACCCTAAACCTAGAATAGGTTCTCAATCCCCAAACCTAGAATAGATTCTCAATCATTAACCTAGAAAAGGTTATCCATCCCGAACTACGCGGATTCGATTCCTAGGTCAAACCCCAAGATCGTAGGCCATTTGGGAAAAACCCAGTTCGGATCCATAACCTTAGTCCACTTGGACTATCCATAGATCCACTAGGATATTTATCTTAGTCCACTCGGATTATCCATAGATCCACTAGGATATCCAGCCATATTTTAGTCCACTCGGACTATCCATAGATCCACTAGGATATTTATCAAAACCTTAGTCCACTCGAACTATCCATAGATCCACTAGGATATCCCCCATATTTTAACCCAAATAGGGTTATCCACACCTTAGTCCACTTGGACTATCCATAGATCCACTAGGATATTTATCCACATTTGTCATTGGACTATCCATAAATCCACTAGGCATTATCCATATTTCAACCCAAATAGGGTTATTCTTAGATCCACTAGGACTATCTATCGGTCCACATGGACTATCCGGATCCTAACCCATAGGATTTCTCAACCTTTCAAGCATAAATTTCAACTTGAACAAAGAACTTAATCATGCACAAGCATAAATCACATCCATAAACTTTAATCACTTCGAACTACGATGGTGAACCCGATTTTCGGAATAATTCCGTGATACGTAGGCAATCGATGGATCGGATTCGGTTCAATGATATCAAACCCCTTGGTTTGGTTTGGGTTAGCAAATAGAGTCTAGCATAGGAAAGGTATAGGAGACCGATTTCGATCGGGCGGTTTGGGTGCCTAACCCCTTCCCATAACCGTAACGACACTTACCCAATCTCGATGGACCGGAATTCCAATCTAAGGGTCATGAGTCAATCGAAGTCTTACCTTGGGGTGAGATTTCACATTTCTAAGGTCCTAGACCTAAATCTAGGTGGCGACTTCTAAAGATTTCCATCTTTGTCCTCACAGTGGCGACTTCACTGGGGATATAAATGTCAAACTCCTAAATGAGAACTTTCCTTGTGTGAATTGGATGCTAGATTTCAGGATACTATATTTATGCTTGTATATTATTGCTTTGGGGGGAATGGGTTCGGTCACACATTCGTGCGAGTAGCCGAACCGGGTCCCATGCATATGGGGCAGCCCGCTAGGCGAAACACACAGCCTTGGCCTGTACTTTGTGAGACCACGACCGGTGAGCAGCCTCTAACGGCGTTTCTTGGGTCCGCCGAGAATGCGTTATGCTACTCCACGTCGCTTGGATCCTTGCAACATAGTATATAAAGGGATTGGGGGCCCATTATTCATCGAGCATTCGGTGATAGGTTACCCCATCTTTGTCAAGGTGGCCTTTTCCGTCCTAACCCAGTTTGTAGCCCAATGTTTGTTATTTTTTGGTTCATCCCTGAACCGACCCGGTAAAATCGGCTTAACCATGACATCCATGTTTGAGACGTCGAAGTTCTGCCCGTTTTTGTCCTCGACCGGTCAACATGTTAGATTCTACACGATGAGCATCTTGAACTCTCACCCATTGGGAGTATGAGGTATGTATACACCTGTTCTACATCATAGTAGACGGTCACTATACACCCTCCATTAAGTAAGCTCGATGTGTCGAATCTCTCATTGTTAACACGTCGATTTCAAAAAACGAACAAAAAATCCCTGTCAAGACATAGATACCATGGTCAAGAAGAAATTTACTAGTTTGTTCATCTATGAACCGCTTTTGCTAACCATCCCTAATAAGGGTGACGGATTAATATATCCATTTCAATTTTATCGAATTCGGTAATCCAATTGGCCGGACCTTGGTACCACGCGATTATCCATTTTGGAATCATGAGGTCCCAAGGCCGAACACATGGCTTAATCAAATTCAATTAAATTGACTTGGATAATGTTTACCCAATCGCCCTTATGAGGGGATCTAACTCTTGTATGGTTGAGTCATCCTTGATTGTGCATGTGACTTCTTCCACTCCCCTAGATGTCTAGAATCTCAATATTCCTCCATTGGATTTCAATGCCTTTGGAAAAGAGAATCAAACGCAACTATATCCAATCCAATGCCTTTGGAAAAGAGAATCAAGCCGCAACTATATCCACCCTTTAGGGTGAGAGGCCCCTACAATTAGGGAATTGTCTTGATCTCTCATCTTGAGATCCATCCATATTATCTTTCTAAATGAATCAATGGAAGTCATGAATCTAGATCTTGATTGAACATCAAATTTTATAAGAAAGAATGAAAGATTCAGCCCCTAGGTCCAATCATAGTTCCCGATTCACCTTTGAATTAAGGAAAGATTCAGCCCCTAGGCAAATCCAATCAAAGTTCTGAATTCATCTCCGAATTAAGGAAAGATTCAGCCCCTAGGCAAATCCAATCACCATTCTCAATGTACCTCTAAATTAAGGAAAGATTCAGCCTCTAGGCAAATCCAATCATGGTTCTCAATGCACCCCTGAATTAAGGAAAGATTCAGCCCCTAGGCAAATCCAATCATAGTTCTCAATGTATCTTTGAATTAAGGAAAGATTCAGCCCCTAGGCAAATCCAATCATAGTTCTCGATTCACCCGGGAATTAAGAAAAGATTCAGCCCCTAGGCAAATCCAATCACCGTTCTCGATTCATCTCCGAATTAAGGAGAGATCCAGCCCCTATCCAATCATTGTTCCCTATTCACCTTTGAATTAAGGAAATATTCAGCCCCTAGGCAAATCCAATCATTGTTCCCTATTCACCTTTGAATTAAGGAAAGATTCAGCCCCTAGGCAGATTCAATTACATCCAGTTTATCTCAGAATCAAAAAAAAAATATTCAGCCCCTAGGCGGGTCCAACCACCATTTCCGGTTCATCCGGAACCGAAGGAAAGATTCAGCCCCTAGTCGGGGTCCAATCATCATTTTTGGTTCATCCGAATTAAGGAAAGATTCAGCCCCTAGGCGGATTCAATCACATTCGGTTCATCTCGGTATCAAAGAAATATTCGGCCCCAGATTCAATCACCATTTCCGGTTCATCTCGGAAGCGAAGAAAGGTTCAGCCCCTAGGCGGGTTCAATCATCATTTTGGTTCATCCGAATTAAGGAAATATTCAGCCCCCGAGGCGGATTCAATTACATCCGGTTCATCTCGGAATCAAAAAAATATTCAGCCCCTAGGCGGGTCCAACCACCATTTCCGGTTCATCTCGGGCGAAGAAATATTCAGCCCTTAGGCGGGTCCAATCATCACTTCGGTCCATCGAGAATGAAGGAAAGATTCAGCCTCTAGGCGGATTCAATCACATCCGGTTCATCTCAGAATCAAAGAAATATTCAGCCCCAAATTCAACCACCATTTATGGTTCATCTCAGAATTAAAGAAGGGTTTAACCTTTAGGCAGGTTCAATCATCACTCCCAGATCATGCTAAAATGAAGAAGGCATTCGGCCCCTAGGCTTTTTTCACCCTTCACCTCCTGTTTAGGTTCTGATTCATGTCGGAACTAGGAAAAACTCCATTCATCTAAATTCAATTAGCCACTAGGCTTATCCAACCATCAACTTTGGTTAGGGTTCCGGTTCATGTCAAAACTAGGAAAAGTTCCATTCATCCGAATTTATTTAGCCCCTAGGCTCGTCCAACCATCAACTTTGGTTCGGGTTCCGATTCATGTTAGAATTAAGAAGAGTCTCATTCATCTGAATTCATTTAGCCACTAGGCTTATCGAACCATCAAGCGTGGTTCAAATTCCGATTCATGTTGGAACTAAGAAGAGTTCCATTCATTTGAATTTAATTAGCCCCTAGGCTTGTCCAACCGTCAACTCCGGTTCGGGGTTTCGATTCATGTCGGAACTAAGAAAGGTTCCATTCATATGAACTCAATGAGAGCATGAGTGAGCCTCTAGGCCTATTCAATCATTACCTTTGGTCCATGTTCCACTTCATAAAGGAATCAAAGAGAATTTCGATCAATCCATCATCTCTATCAATTAGAGTCAAATCCATTATTGTCATCCTTGGCCTCTATCAATCGGAGCCCAACTCAAGCAATCCTTGCCTCCTAGCAACTAGAGCCCAGTCCCATCGAGATCGATCAATCTTGATCTCTATCAATCGGAGATCGATTCAAAGTCAATCTTGATCTCTATCAATCGGAGATCAACAATTAAAGTCAATCTTGATCTCTATCAATCGAGAGACCAACTCAAAATCAATCTTGATCTCTATCAATCGGGACCAACTCAAAATCAATCTTGATCTCTATCAATCGGAGACCAACTCAAAATCAATCTTGATCTCTATCAATGAGAGACCAATTCAAAATCAATCTTGATCTCTATCAATCAGAGACCAATTCAAAATCAATCTTGATCTCTATCAATCAGAGACCAATTCAAAATCAATCTCGATCTCTATCAATCAGAGATCAATTCAAAATCAATCTTGATCTCTATCAATCAGAGACCAATTCAAAGTCAACTCTGTCTCTATCAATCAGAGTCCAATTCAAAGTCAATCTTGTCTCTATCAATCGGAGACTGATTCAAAATCAATCTTTGGCTCTATTAATTAGAGCCCGATCCATGTCTATCATAGCCCAGTGCTACAAGTTAGGATAGCCGTCGGGAATGGTGAATGAGAAGCATTCCATCAGGTCATCAAGAAATCATGAACCTTCAGCTATGATAGTGCTGTCCCATCTCGGGCATTTCTGCCCCATTGGCCAAAGAAATGCTAGAATCCAAAGAATTGCCCTCGTATTCCTCATTGTTCAAAGAGAGGGAATGGAATTTTCCCGGGCAGCAGGGTTGACCAAAGATGAGATCCGATATGCCCCAGGCTAGGATAGGAACCAGAATCACAGCTAGGGAATGGTCCAATGATGAAACCCTTAACCCATAAACCGGGACATGAACCAGATTGACCTTGGACCTAAATTGAATGCGGTCTAATGAGGAAAGCCATTATGCCCTAAATTGGGGCATGGACCAAATTGACCTTAGACCCAAATTGAGAGTGGTCTAACAAAGAAATCCATTGAACCCCCCAAGCCAAGGCATAAATTAGTCCAATCTTGGATTCAAAATGGTGTAGTGCAATGGTGATACCCCTTGCTCCACAAGCTGGGGCATAAGCCAAAATGATTTTGAATTCGGCTAGAAGTGGTCCATTGATGAATCCACTTGAACCCCAAACTGGAGCATGAACCGGAGTAACCATGTGCTTAAAAAGCAATAGTTCGGTTATGAATGAACTGAAAAAAAGAGGGTAAGAATTGTATGGAACCCCGGAAGGTAGGCATCCCGCACCTATTGATAGAGGGGCATGATGAGTCTTGCTATTAGAAATCGAAGGAAGATTTATTCCCACAGTGGCCGAAGGTGGTCGTCGAAGGCGTTATGCCCAACTGGAGCCACTTGGATGAACTAGTTGTTTCAACTTTCTATTATCGATATTCGATAGGTCATCCATGTCTAGGTCCAAGATTGATATGCTTGTTGACAAGACCAGTCCAATCTGCCCTGTAAGTAAAAAAAATAAAAAAATCACCCCTTTGGGATTTCAAACTTTGTGCCTTGTCTCTTCCATACATTTCCTCCCCGGTTTCGTACATCTTCCTATTTTACGTGCGCGATCAATTCGGACTCGAAGATGATTGAAATGATGAGCCGTCTCCTGAACATTCTACACCACCCGGCCTCTTGAGAAAGAAAGGTCCAACCCGTCTGGGAAAGCTTTAAATGATCAATCGAGAGACACAAGAGTAGTCTCAAGAAACATGTATTGGAGAAGCTGCCATTTGTTCTACCTGTGAAAAGATTCCAAGGAAAGCATTAGATCAACGGATCGGCCAATCAGTACAAATGTGGAGGACGGATGTGCCACCAAAAGGATAGAAACTTCAAAGTTCTTACAAAATAAATCATCTGTAAGCAAGAGATACATGATGAATGGTCAATCCCAAAATCCAAGAATGAGGTCATTGGAATACCCAAAAAAAAAAAAGAAAAAAAAAAAAAAAAAGAAAAGAAAATTCAAGCCTATGTTTTATCTACATCAATAATGGGAGGTAGTCACATCAGACAGAAGGTGATGAGTAACTTCTAGACGACAGCATACGGATTCACCATGCAGATAAAATCAGATACTATATGAGCAGTCACAAATGCTCATAAAGTTTATAGAAGATCAGAGTGCTAGTTGGGGCAAAGACGTTCTATCTGATTGGAAATGTTTGGAAGAAGAAGATTCAAATCCAATATTGAAAGTCAGGATTCAATTTCGCGATCAAGCGAAGCCTTGCATTATGTGGCCTTCACATCCAAAAAAAAAAAAAAAAAAAAAAAAAAAAAAAAGAAAAAAAAAAAGAGAAGAAAAGAAAATAGCAAGATGTTGAATGGCATTGGAGCTCGACAGTAAGCCAATTGTCCCTCTCATTTCAAGAGGATGATAGTTCCAACCAAAGCCTGATAGCAAGTTCGATCATTCGTCGAGATTTACAGACATGTTGGACCGGACTTTTGATTTTGGCCAATTACATCCCGCCTTTACAGGAGACGATCTCATCACTTCTTCATCAGAGAAAGATTTCTCATCGGCATTAGACTCTCTCTCCCGTCCATCAATCCGACGGCCTTCCAAGGAGTCTCTATCACAAGCCCTTCTTTTGATTATCAATTTTTATGGCATTGTATCTCATGATCATGTCATCATTTTATGTACAATTTCATAAATCTGGCTGGAACTCTCATCTGTCGTTCATTACATCCGATGGCTTCCCAAGGTTCCTATAAGCCCTTCATTTCTCAAGCCAATAAAATGGGATCTTCTCGGTAAGATAAACCCATTCTACATAAACAACCAAACACTCTCCCAATGGTAGACCCATGTGGACAGTTTCACATCCGTCCTCTTGGACCTTCAACATCAATACTTGTCAACAAACCTAAAGGTTTCGGGCCCGGATATGATCGTGACCGATTCGGAATCTCGATATAGCTTGTTGGGACACGTGTTCCATCTGAACATCTCCAAGAAAGGAAAACATAATTTGGCACCATTTTTAATTTTGGTGTGGGACTGCATTTCCCTAAGATCACTTTTAGTGATGATTCAAATAGCTGCCCGCCTATCAATACGTGTAGGTGTCAACTTAAACAGTGGGGCAAGGCTACCCATTTGTCATAAAAGTCATGCCATTCAGATTTCCCCTAAGGGTTTCAGACCATTGGATAGGACCATAATTTTGGCAATATCCTCACCACATTAGGACTCTTTATTCAACCCAAGATGGGATTTGCAAAAAGAAGAAAATGAAAAAAAATAATAATGGGAAGAAAAGAAACCTCAGCAGGGAAAGGCAACCCGAGAAACCTCAATGGGCAACCCATAATACCTCAGTGGGGATAGGCGACCTGATGCAGCCCTAAAGCATTGCCCTCATTGGCCCTTCAAAGAAAAATTCAGTGGTTCATGTAGACAAGTGTCATACCAGTCTACCCTCCATAAGGAAAGGAACCCCTCTTGCTCTCCAGTGAATCATACTCGGAGGAGTTGAACAAACCATCATCTGTTGGGCTCCATAGCATTGCCTTTCAACAGAATTCTATCTTCAAATCCTTTGGTCATGTTAGGGAGAGAGCAAATTCTCATGGCCTGGTTACGGATGTAGCCAAATTCATCAAATCATCAGCTCCCTCATTTTTCAAGATTCAACAAGGGTTTATCTAAGAAATCATTTTCTGCAATCAATATGTCAATCTTCCCTTGACCTCAGAAGCATGGTCAAATTCTAAATGCAATCCAGATTCAACCTTGTTCTAACTCTGTTAAATTTCCCATTTCCTTCTACAGTAGCGGTCTGTCAAAACATGCAGACATTGGGGCATAGATATACCCTATGTAGAGGAATCAAACTTGATCATGAGCATTACATCAAGGATCCATTGTCTAGTCTGAAGTAACTACTTTCATAGTCAATAGAAGTAGGTCCATCCAAGTTGGTTTTTGTCAATTTCTCAGTTCTCCCAATCCTGTTGATGAAGAAAATCTAATGTGGTCGATCACCTGTTAGGATTTGGTCACCAAATTCTCTGAAGGAACACTTCGAATCCTTTGCTCCTCGTGCCTACTTTGGGGCCATGGTTCATTCATCTTTCAAAATTGGCACAACAATGTTGCAATGCCCTGAGCTTTTCATGAGCCTAGATCAAGGGCCAAACCCATGTCACATTTCATCGCCACTTGGCTGTTCTACCAATTTGGTCTACCATATTGCACAATCAAAGAACTTAGTTGATCAGATGTCCCTCGACAGTCTAACACCAAGGTCAATCAATAAAATCACTTTGGTTAGAGACTGTCAAGCTCCCCTCATTCTTGTCCAAAATCCTCGCTAGAGTTTCTTTCAATCCAAAATCCAACAACACCAATGTTGGCTGAAGAAAATCATCACCTTCAAATTACATGGAACCCTTCAAAGGGAGTAACCAAGTCATCCCTACCATGCTGAAATTGAGTCAAACTTTCAGTACCAGGTCATAAATGGAAAATTTCAAATCTAGGTATCATGCCAGCGAAGTCCATGACACCATTTCCATCGATGTCATGTTTTGTGCCTTCACCAATAAAGCAGGAGCAAAAAAACTCAAAAAACTGCCAAGGAATTCACCATCATTTCAAATATGTCCAGCACTCCATAGGTTCAAAGTCAAGAGACTTCCAAGATGGGGCAGATTTCAACCCTAAAGGTTCAAAGTCAACAAAGACTTCCTGTTTGAGTCACTTTCAAGCATCTTAAAGGTTCATAGCCATAGAGCTTCTAAGAAGGATATTCCTATTTTCAATCCCGAAGGTCCAAAGCTGGTAGGAACTGCCAAGATGAGTCATTCAGTATCACCCTATAAGCGACCTTCTGAGTTCTTACTCATTTCAGAATCAAATGCAGAGCCCTAGCTCATCCAAAGTTCAAATCAATCTCAGTCTATAAATGAATCAAATGTAGTGCCCTAGCTCATCCAAAGATCAAATCAATATCGTGATCAGATTATTAGTGAATCAAATGCAGAGCCCTAGCTCATCCAAATTTCAAATCATCATCAAGATCAAATCAATAAGTATGAATCAAATGCAGAGCCCTAGCTCATCCAAATTTCAAATCAATCTCAGTCTATAAGTGAATCAAATGCGGAGCCCTACCTCATTCAAAGATCAAGTCAATCTCAACCTATAAGTGAATGCAGAGCCCTAGCTCATTCAAAGATCAATTCAATCTCAGCCTATAAATGAATCAAATGTAGAGCCCTAGCTTATTCAGAAAAAAACAATCTTAGAATCTCAATTAAAAGAGCCTCAGTTCAATCAAAGAGAAAGACATCAAGTTTTCCATCCAAATCAAATCCGAGCCCAAGCTCATGCAAATGAGCCTTGTATTCACAGCCTAGCTCCATACAAGAAGAGGTTTATCAGCCTACAAATGGATCAAGCCGGGTCCAAGCCCGCACATACCTTGCATTGAGTTCCACCTCAGCAAGAAGAGGTTCCCAACCTACAAATGAGCCTTGTATTCACAGCCTAGCTCCATACAAGAAGAGGTTTATCAGCCTACAAATGGATCAAGCCGGGTCCAAGCCCGCACATACCTTGCATTGAGTTCCACCTCAGCAAGAAGAGGTTCCCAGCCTACAAATGAGCCTTGTATTCACAGCCTAGCTCCATACAAGAAGAGGTTTATCAGCCTACAAATGGATCAAGCCGGGTCCAAGCCCGCACATACCTTGCATCATGAGTTCCACCTCAGCAAGAAGAGGTTCCCAGCCTACAAATGAGCCTTGTATTCACAGCCTAGCTCCATACAAGAAGAGGTTTATCAGCCTACAAATGGATCAAGCCGGGTCCAAGCCCGCACATACCTTGCATCATGAGTCCACCGGACAAATGAGCCTTGTATTCACAGCCTAGCTTCATACAAGAAGAGGTTTATCAGCCTACAAATGGATCAAGCCGGGTCCAAGCCCGCACATACCTTGCATCATGAGTTCCACCTCAGCAAGAAGAGGTTTCCAGCCTACAAATGAGCCTTGTATTCACGGCCTAGCTTCATACAAGAAGAGCACTCACCAATCTTCCAAGAAGAGCAAACCTTCTTGCCGGTCGAACTACGTTCGGGCTTGATTTCTAGGACACCCTTAGAATACGTAGGCGGTTTAGGAAGAAATACCCTAAGTGCAGCCCAATAAACAATGTCACTCATACCCCAAAAATGTGGTTCTTTTATCTTTAGCCTTCAACTGATAACAATCTCGGCTAAAGAGGGGCATCTGTAAGCACCCCATTTTTGCCACCCTCGGCATAAGTGAACCAATATGGCAGGTTTCAGACCTTTAACCCAAAGATTTGTGATTCTCCACTGATCCTCACAACAGGGTCATGGGCTATTATCTGCATGGATGCATAGGTCATAGAATTATCTTGAAACGAGACCGGAATTGCTCAATTCGATATCAAATGAGGAAGATATGATCATTTTAGTCGGATGCTACATATAAGGGAGGTTTCTGAAATTATTATAAAATAATAATCCCCGGGGGCCTTCATGCAAATTATCCTAAGTTGGATTGCTTGAATTTCAAATCATCATATCTTGATCATCCGACATCGGATTCGGATGATTCCAAGACCATTATTCTTCATTCATGATGTTCTACAAAGTGGACGTAAAAAATCCCGGGTAGAAGTCGCCGGTGGGTCCCATGCAAACTTGCATGCAAAATGATCATTAGAACTTCAAGGCTTCATATCTTTCCCGTTTTACATCGGATTCGATGATTTCGCATATCTTTTCCGTTCTACATCGGATTCGGGTGATTCCAGTCTCATTATGTTCCATTTTTAGTGCTCTACAAAGTGGACGTAAAATATTTTCCGGTAGAAGTCTCGAAGGATCTCATGCGGAATGGTCAACCAAATTATCGGTAATTGGTCCGTTTAAACTTCAAAAATTCATAAGTTGACCATTTTACTTCCAAATGAGGTGGTTCAAGTTCCTATATTTCTCATTTTTTTATGTTCTACAAAATGAACGCAAAAAATTTGGAATAGAGGCCATCGGAAAATTCCATGCGGGATGACAGCGGAAATGACCCGTGAAATGACAAGGAGAGGAAACCCAGTGAATTCCAATCAGTCCAGTCAACTCAATTCAAATCAGTTGTCAACCTAAGTCGGTCCCTATATATATATATATATATATATATATATATATATATATATATATATATATATATATATATATATATATATATATATATGTATGTATGTATGTATGTGTATGTATGTTATTAAATATATATATGTGTAATATATATGTGTAAATCATAATCCAAAAGATTTTTGAGAAGAAAAAGGAAAGGAGGGGAGAGAAAAAACGTGGAAAAGAATGGAGATTTCAATTGTGGAGATAATCCAAAAGATTTTTGAGAAAAAAAGGGGAGAGGGGGGAGAAAAAACGTGGAAGAGAATGGAGGATTTCGATTTTGGAGATAATCCAAAAGATTTTGAGAAAAAAAAGGAAAGGGGGGGAGAGAAAAACGTGGAAGAGAATGGGGATTTAGATTTTGGAGATAATCCAAAAGATTTAGAAAAAAAAGGAAAGAAGAAAGAGAAAAATTAGGTTTTTTAGGAGCCACGGTTTTAAGAGAGGAATAAAAGAAAAAAAAAAAAAGAAAAAAGGGGGAAAAGATTCCCCTTCACGTTTTCTAGAAAGAAAACGTGAAAGAGAGAGAGGAGAAAGAAAGAAAGAAAAAAGGAAGGAAAGAAAAAGGAAAAAAAAAATATTTTTTAGAAAAAAGGATCTTTTAGAAAATGAGTGAAAAACTATAAATAGGCAAAGAGGAGGATCCTTTTTTCCAGAGCAGAAAGAGAGGAAAACGTGGGTGAGAGAGAGAAAGGTGAGTGAGAGAGAGAAAACGTGAGAGAGGAAGAAAGGGAGAGAGAGAGAAACGAGAGAGAAGAAAGAAAGAGGAGAAAAGAGAAAAGAAAGAAAAGAGAAGAAGAAAAGAGAGAAAGAGAAGAGAGAAAGAAACGAGAAGAGAGGAAAAGGAGGATTCACATTCAAAGGGGATTGATACAATCCCCAATCACCCTTCATCAACGGTTTCGCTCGATTTGAGCCCAAGGTTAGTACTCTAAACAAATTTAGAGGTCGTTATAATGCCCGAATGCCAATTTTGCTTGAAAAAGGCTAATTTTCATGAAATCTCAATCATGAATGCTCTATTACATGCTTGTTAATGTTAGGATGCCTATGTCTAACATTTTTCATGAATGATAATTTGTCTAAGCTATTCAATGATGAATTTTTGATTGATATACAATGATGTTTGATGTTTTTTGTAAATTTCATAAAGTGATTTTCGGATCTGAAAATTCCAGATTTAGGGTTCAAACTTAGGACGTACATCATATGTATTTTTTCTAAGATTTTGAAGCCCAAAATTTTATGGGAGTCTCTCTGATATGATAGAAGACTACCCTAAAAATTTCGTTCCATTTGGAATTGGGGAAATATATCAAACAATTTGTCTTTGACATTGCTATTTTTCTCGGATGTAATGCAATCCTCCATCGGAAAGTCTCTAGACAAAGGCCTTATGGCCATAATCAGAAAATCCACTTAACATGAACTTTTTAGACATGAAAGTCTTCTAAAAAATGGCACTGGTTTCATATTTTTTCCATTTTTCGTTGAATTGATATCAATTTTTAAGTGCATAAAGCTTTGATTTCAGATCTGTCATGATGTGCTGATTTGCATGATTGAAAAGAGTCATTTTTCACAAAGAAAATATACTGTTTTAACTTGTTTTTCTTAATGAAATTTTAGATCAGATAGTTATCTGCATAGACATATGTCTGTATTTAATTTTCATTAAGAATAGAATTTTATTTGGAATTTATGGTGCAACTGGTCAAAAATCTGGAACAGACCTGACCAGTGTATTTGCCTGTACTTGGGGAATGTTTTCGACCTGCCTATGGTCTCTTTTAGGAATAGCTTCCTTGAGACAAAATGTTGGCCTCTGAGTCTTCTTTCCAGGGATATATTTTAAGAATTTTTTGAGTAAGTACAGTGCCCTATGTGCCCATTTTGGTCCAGCCTGACAAAGCTGTCATCTTGCTGCGTGTTCCATCATGTTTTGATTGATTCTCATATGCTTTGGTTGTTTCTCACATGCCATATTTGATGCTATGCTATGTTCGGATGCTCGTATGCATACACTGCCATAATTGGAATGATCACATTGCCATAATTGAAATAATCACATTGCCATGATTGGAATGATACACATGTTTATTGCCATATTTGTCTGCTACACTTGCTTACATGCTATATTAAATGCTTATTGTCACAATTAGGGTAGAAAACCCTAAAAAAATGGAAAGAAAATAACATTTAGGGTAGAAAACCCTAAAAATGAAAATAAAATAACAATTAGGGTAGAAAACCCTAAAATGGAAAAATGTAACAATTAGGGTAGAAAACCCTAAAAATAGAAATAAAATAATAATTAGGGTAGAAAACCCTAAAATGGAAAGAAAATAACAACTAGGGTAGAAAATCCTAAAAATGGAAAGAAAATAACAATTAGGGTAGAAAACCCTAAAAATGGAAAGAAAATAATTAGGGTAGAAAACCCTAAAATGGAAAGAAAATAACAATTAGGGTAGAAAATCCTAAAAAATGGAAAGAAAATAGCAATTAGGGTAGAAAACCCTAAAAAATGGAAATAAAATTACAATTAGGGTAGAAAACCCTAAAATGGAAAGAAAGTAGCAATTAGGGTAGAAAATCCTAAAAAATAGAAATAAAATAATAATTAGGGTAGAAAACCCTAAATATGGAAAGAAATAGCAATTAGGATCTTGCCATGCTTAGAAGATAGCATACTAGATCATGCCATATAGGCTCTTGCCTTATTTGCAATACATGCCATATTTGAAAGATTTTTAAACAATCTTCCCGTATGTGAATTTCTTGTCATAAATGTTTTATGTGCCATATTTAGATAGAATATTCTATTTTTTGGCAATAACTTATTTTATGCAACACCCTAGTTAAACTGCCATATATGCACACTTCTAGAAGACAATGTAGGTGTGGGGACGTGCATTTAGGCACCCACATTCTTGGGAAGGGCATAATGGGAATAATAAAACCTTAATAAAGAAAGAGAATTCTTTGCCAAACCTTCCAAAATTAGAATTCAGAATGAAAAGGGTAATTTAGGACGATTTGCCCCTCGGCAAACCCTAAACCTAGAATAGGTTCTCAATCCCAAACCTAGAATAGATTCTCAATCATTAACCTAGAAAAGGTTATCCATCCCGAACTACGCGGATTCTGATTCCTAGGTCAAACCCTAGGATACGTAGGCCATTTGGGAAAAACCCAGATTCGGATCCATAACCTTAGTCCACTTGGACTATCCATAGATCCACTAGGATATTTATCTTAGTCCACTCGGATTATCCATAGATCCACTAGGATATCCAGCCATATCCACCAACCATCCCGAACTACGCGGATTCGATTCCTAGGGCAAACCCTAGGATACGTGAGGCTATTTGGGAGAAACCCCAATTCGGATCCACACCTTAGTCCACTTGGATTATCCATAGATCCACTAGGATATTTATCCAAACCTTAGTCCACTCGGACTATCCATAGATCCACTAGGATATCCCCCATATTTTAACCCAAATAGGGTTATCAAACCTTAGTCCACTTGGACTACCCATAGATCCACTAGGATTTTATCCACATCTTGTCCATGGACCCATAATCCCTAGGCATTATCCATATTTCAACCCAAATAGGGTTATTCTTAGATCCACTAGGACTATCTATCAGTCCACATGGACTATCCAGATCCTAACCCATAGGATTTCTCAGCCTTTCAAGCATAAATTTCAACTTGAACAAAGAACTTAATCATGCACAAGCATAAATCACATCCATAAACTTTAATCACACCTGAACTACGGTGGTGAACCTGTAATTCCGTGATACGTAGGCAATCTGATGGATACAGATTCGGTTCAATGATATCAAACCCCTTGGTTTGGTTTGGCTTAGCAAATAGAGTCTAGCATAGGAAAGGTATAGGAGACCGATTTCGATCGGGCGGTTTGGGTGCCTAACCCCTTCCCATAACCGTAACCTGACACTTACCCAATCTCGATGGACCGGAATTCCAATCTAAGGGTCATGAGTCAATCGAAGTCTTACCTTGGGGTGAGATTTCACATTTCTAAGGTCCTAGACCTAAATCTAGGTGGCGACTTCTAAAGATTTCCATCTTTGTCCTCACAAAAAAACAACCGTTGGATCTTCATTGTGAGTGTTCTTAAAGTAATGTGAACGTTTGGATTGTGATCTTGAGTGATCTAAATAGTTAGATTGTCTTTGGGAGTCTGAACGATTGGATTATCATGATGAGTGATCTGAACCGCTAGATTATCTTTGGGAATGATTTAAATGAATCTGAATGGTTGGATTATGATTTTGATGAATCTAAACCATTGAATCTTGAGCATGAGGGTCTTAGATAAATATGAGCTATTGAATCCTGATCATAAGTGTTTTAAAAATGAATTTGAACCATTGGATCTTGATTATGAGTGTTTTTGATGAATCTGAATGGTTGGATATTGATTTCGAGTGATTTAAACCGGTATATTATCATTTTGTGAAATCTGAGCCGTTGATCTTGGCTATTTTGATGAAATCTAAATGTTGACCATGATCTTCAATTTTTGAAGAGACATAACCGTTAGATTGAGGATTTGATATTGTCTACATCGTTATATCCATGTATTTACCATGCTCACTTGATTACACTGTCATATTATGCACTACCATGTTTAGGATGCTTATACTGCTAGCTTTGTGTACGCTACCATGTTTGATATGTTTGCTGTATGCCATGCTTGAATGATATATGTTTTCAGCAAATAACTTACTTTTTGCTACACCTTAGTCGAACTGTCGTGCATGTACAACGATAGAAGACATTCCTAGGTGTGGGGACGTGCAAGTAGGCATCCACATTCAGGGAAGGGTAAAAGCAGAAAAGGTAAAAGTCTTAATCAAGAAGCATGAAATCAAGCCCAACAATTCCAAAATTAGGGTTTAGATTACAAGGGTAGCTCTAGAATGATCCCTACCCCTCAGTTCATCTTCCCTATGGTGTAGAAACCTAGATAAGTGTGATGGGATTTCAATCATAGATCTTTTAGGATCATCACTCGGTCTTGAGGGACCACCCATATTCCGACCCAAGCGGGTCACCCATGAACATCAAGTTGAATTATGAACTACGCGGATCCTGATTCTTAGGGCAAACCCTAAGATATGTAGGTAGTCTGGGAAACTCCCAGATACGATTCCACACCTCAATCAAGACACTCTACTCCCTGAGAGACGCACCCTACTCCCTGAGAGGCACACCCTACTCCCTGAAAGACATACACTCTACTCCCTGAGAGATACACCTACTCCCTGAGAGACATATCTACTCCCTGAGAAACACACTCTACTCCCTGGGAGACATACCTACTCCCTGAGAGACATACCTACTCCCTGAGAGACACACTCTACTCCCTGAGAGACACACCTACTCCCTGAGAGACATACCTACTCCCTAAGAGACATACCTACTCCCTGAGAGACATACCTACTGCCTGAGAGACACATTCTACTTCCTGAGAGACAAACCTTTCCTCCCTGAGAGACATACCTACTTTATGAGAGACATACCTACTCCCTGAGAGTACACATACTTTACTCCTTGAGAGTGCTTGCATATCGTAGTCTCTGAGGCTATCCAATCCACCCAGGAATGAACTACGTTGTACCTGATTTTTAGGACCTCTGGAATACGTAGACAACTTGGAGGACTCTCCAAGTACGTTACCCTACCTTAGTATCCTTAGGTCCTCCATATCCACATCCATATCCATTTTCAAATCCATCTTCACTTCAATCCATATAGGTTATCTCTAGATTCAATCTCAATCATCATCAAACATAAATTTCAATTTGAACAATTGAATCTAAGGAAGCTCAATCATAATCCACATCTATAAACTTTAATCACCTTTTGTTTTAAACTACGTTTTGGACTTGATTTTCAGGATTGGAATACGTAGGAAACTTGAGATGTTCTGGACATCTCAGATTCTGTCCATCATCGAACCATCTTTGGTTCGGTTCACTGTATATTATTTTATTTGTTTATATACTTTGAGATCATGTTTGACTAAACTTAGGTTAGAATAATTTAGCAACTTGGCATAGGATCCCCCATGTGCCATAGTCATCATTCATTGACCATGAGTAGTTAAAACCATAGAGTCTAAGGAAAGTAGAATCATATAGGAGGCCGATTTTTAGATCGAACAACTTTGGGTGCCTAACACCTTCCCAAACTGTACCTTGAATGCTTACCCGTTCTCTGGTAAACCGAAGCCGATATGTTAGGTCATGAGTCAATAAAAGTCCTAACTCAGGATGAGACTACATTTTAGGTCCTAGACCTTAATATAGGTGGCGACTCCAAATCATTCACCGTCCATTTCAGTGTGGATGGACATTTGTCCTCACAGTGGCGACTCTACTGGGGATAGACATTCAGACTCCTAATTCACTTTCCTTACATTGATTGACTAACATTGGATGCTAGATCTAGGGCTATTATTATTTATGTTTGTACATATTGTTTTGGGGGGTTTAGGTTCAGTTACACATCGTGCTATTAGCCGACCCGGGTCCTCATGCATATGGGATCGCCTGCTAGGTGAAAAGCACAGCCTTGACACGTACCTTGTAAAAGTATCGACTATGGAGAGCCTCTGATGTTTATTTCTCAGGTCCACCCGGGGAGGCGTTATACTTCTCTAGGTCGTTTGATATTTTGTAAAATGGTATATCAAAAGGAATCGAGGGGCCCATGATTCATCGTGTAGACGAGAATAGGTCCACTCCTCCTCGTCAAGGTAGCATTTGTCGGTCCTAACCCAAAGTGAGCCACATGCTTGTTATTTTTTGGTTCCTCCCTAAACCGAATATGTAAATTTCAATTCAATTACGACATCTATGCCTATGACGTCGAAGTTCTATCTGTTTTGATTCTCGATCTATCAACATGTTTGGATTTACACTTGAAGATTCAATGTGTCGAACCTTTCATTGCTGATACATCAAGTCTTAAAAACGATCGAAAAATCTCTATCATGGCATGGATATTGTGATCGAATGGGAGTTTACCGGTTTGTTCAGTCATAAACCGCTTTTTGCTAACTTATCCCTTATGAATGTTTAAGGATGAGCATATCCGTTTCAATTTTCTTGTTTTTGATAAACCAAGTGGTTGGACCTTGTCACCCCAATGTCCTGTTTTGGGTTAAAAGGCCCAAGCCCAATCACGTGGTCATTCAAAGCAACTAATTTAGTGCAGATAAAGATTATTTAAGGGGTTTCATAAGAGAGCTAACATTTGTATGCTTGAGTCAGTTCTGTTTGTGTATGTTAATTCCTCTCTGTCTTATTTCCATTCCAAGAATCCTAATACTTGTCAACTTTGGCCTTTTCTGGGACCTATATCAGGAGTCACCCTAGTCAACAATCATTTCTACCTCGTGGGTTAGAGATCCCATCGCTGAGAGGTTATCAAGAGAGTCCACACCTGAACCCATTTGCCCTGCCTCGACGAGATCAGTTGAAGCTATGAGTGAAGGACAAAATCCCACCCAAGGGGCAATAGAAGCTAGGATGGCAAAGATGGAAGATGCCATAACCATGATGGCTACTCTGATGAAGAAAATGGATGCAAAACTACAGTCCCAAGAGTCAGGGACCGAAAGAATGGAGACACCACATTTACCTTCGAGTTCCACACCTGAGGAGGTAGATGAAATTGAACACAAAAAATCCCCAACTATACAAAAGGCTCTCATAGTTGAGAAATCAAGAGAAGAAGATGGTCCATACAGAGATAGGTTGAGCGAAGTAGAGAAGATTCTGAGAGGTCTGAAAGGGGTAGAGAGTCAGATTATTGATGCCGAAGGTTTATGTTTCTTCCTAAAAGTGAAGTTGCCTCCTAAATTCAAATGGACCATAGAAAAATTTGATGGGACGGGTGATCCCAAAACCTGTCACACCCCAATTCTGCACTATTCAGAATGGTGTGATGAACCGCTAACAAATCAACGGTTCAACCAGGATCTCGAGTAGGCTATATCCATTTTATCTAAACCTCATATATCCACATTAATAATCAAAGTAAAATACACAATAGCGGAAGTCTTATAACGAACTGAGAAATCTAGATGTGATAATCATATTTAAGTAGCAAATTATTCTGTATCAACTAAGACATAAATAAATATCAATTACATGTCTTTATTAAATCCAAATAATTAAAATAAAATCTAATCGAATACGCATGAGTTGCACTCGCAAGAGGAGTCATGCGTATCCACTTCGTCTTCATCTTCCATCGCCGCTATGTGCCCGTACACTGGAGCGTTGACATAATCTTCGACGGTAGTACCTGCATCATCAACTAAAAATATTCGACGTCGAGAGGGTGAGCACACATCATGGCTCAATGAGTAAACAAAATAATGCAACAATACATATGCATGCATTCAATTCATATCTCTGGTCTGGTTTAAAGTTTGCAATATGCAATAGAAAGGGTTGGAGGTCAAAGGTTAACGTTTATTGACCCCTCCTCTATACACAGGGTGTGGAAGCCTGCCCAAAGGTTAACGTTTATTGTCGTCCCCATCCACCCTACCATGAACATTGTACAACAAAGGTTAACCTTTATTACTGTACAGTGCCATACCAACACGTAAGCCCCTGCTGGCGAGGGCTCGCAAATTGGGCTCGCAACTAACCAATCCTAATGCCAAACAGTGTATCCAAGGCCTCACCCCAGTATCCCTCAGAACGCCCATAGAGATAGAGCTAAGGCCCCCCGGTAGAGTCAGAGACTACAAGGACCGAGACCACCTCCCCTGATACTCTACGACGTAATAGTTCTGCTAAAGTAACGGCGATACGACGATGCTAATACACAAGACTTGAGTTAGAGATAGAGCTAGAGTGCTGAGGCCCGGCCTATGACACTCTCCCTGATACTCACTCGCATCAAGTACACTAACCATACACATACATTCACATGCCTATTCCTGTCATCATGGTCATTATCATATTATAAACAATAAAATAAATATGCATGAACAATAAATAGAAATATTGGATGACATGTTGAATGCACATAACAATCATACACGCATAAAATCAATCATGGCATTGGACTCAAAAGTAAAATAGTTTATTATTAACCAATTAGTTTAGGTCTTGTCCCCTCACCTTTACTTGATCGTAAGTCCTCTTTCAAGCTTTAAGAATCAACTATATATCAAAATTATATCACTAGAAAACCTAACCAAATCGATAAAATTTAATTAGAATTAATTTGGACTTTAAAAAGCATGCTGCTAACTGGGGGTCGATGCTAGGGTCGGAGGTTTGATTGACCCTGGGTGCGACCACCCCTATTCTGGACTTCCCGAACACTGGGGGTCGATGCTCAGGGTCTGGTGGGGTCGATTGGCCATCGACCCCCCATGCGACCCCCTGTGGGTTTTGTTAATTTTTCTTCCTTCAGTCCATTCTTCGTGTTTGGGGTCCTATGGCTTGCTCCTACAGTCCATTCCACACATGTTCTATGGCCTAGAACCGTGGTTTATTCACCTATATGGCTTTCATGACTTCCCCCATGGTTTTTCATGAAAACCTAACCATGGGTGGATGATTTGGGTTCCTCCTAGATCATTCCCTCTTCTCTATCTATTATAAGGTCTGTAGAATTACATGGAGTTGGTATCTTTACCTGAAAATTAG
Source organism: Protea cynaroides (assembly GCA_028583415.1). Taxonomy (NCBI): domain Eukaryota; kingdom Viridiplantae; phylum Streptophyta; class Magnoliopsida; order Proteales; family Proteaceae; genus Protea; species Protea cynaroides. The sequence continues at coordinate 25,272,585 of CM053271.1, read as the reverse complement.
GCTTGTTTCTCTGAAGCCTTCTCCTTGATCTTCTTCTCCACTTTCCTCCTCTTCTCTTCTCTTTCTCCTTCTCTTTCTCTCAATCCAATTAGGATTCTAAAAGGAGTGAAAGAGGCTTAGGGACGTCCTATTTATAGAGTAGAAACTCCTAAAATAAATCCCATTGAGATTAGGAAGGAATCCCATTCAAATTAAGAAAGTTTCCTAATTTTTGGTTCGAACTGTTTTTACCGACTACCGGGGGTCGATAGGGGGGTCGGAGATCCCGTTGACCTCTGGTTCTTAAAATGTCTGACCCCCCATGTAAAACTGGGGGTCTGAGTTTTATACTGGGGGGGGTCCGACCCTCCCTTGCTGGGTATGCGACCCTGCCCTTATTTTGAGTATTTTTGGGTCAGTTTAATACCTGGGATCATGATCTCCTTCACGCACGTGATCCATTTGGTTCGACCATGATGGGTAGACCTGGTTCAAGGTGGTAAGATCGGGTTAGTTTGATACGGTCTTACACAACCCATCTAAGGTCATTCACCAGTCTACTAAAACAAGGCCAAGGTTTCACTGATGGGCAGTTGGCACAAGCATTCCAATTCTCACTGACAGGTGGGGCCCACAGGTGGTTAATGAATCTGAATCTGTCACAGATCCACTCATGGTCAGATATTACCTGGGCATTCATAAACTTCTATTCTTATAATACTGAGATTGAGACCCATAGGAGGCAGCTCGAAACCATGATACAGAAGTCAGATGAAACTTTCTCAAAATACTTGTCCCGGTTCAGGTCATTGGCGGCAAAACTTTGGGACCGGCCATCTGAGAGGGATCAGATCCAAATGATGATGAGGGGTTTGAGCAAAACCTATAAGACCTATATCTTTGGACAAGCTATACTCACTTTCGAAGGACTCTTGTTGCAGGACAACAGGTAGAAGACGCCGCGAATCACGGAGATGTCCTCCCAACCAAGGCAGAAAGGTCAGAAGTTGGTTTGAATCAGAAGTCATACCCATCCAGGGGTTCAGGATCTAACCTACTTGCAGCATCGAAGCAAGTGGTCGTTACAAGCTCAGCATCGTTAATCGTAGAGATTACAGCTCCTTACTCTACCGCACAAAGGTTCGGACCCAGAAGACAGTTCATAGAATTGGGCATGATCAGAACATCGCTCCTTGACAAGCTAGTTAAAGGAGGGAAGCTCAAAATTCTGAAAACGCGGCCTGTTCTAAACCCGTTACCTCACTATTGGCGGCCGAATAAATTCTGCAAGTACCATAATCAAAATGGGCACGATAGTGAGTATTGCACCGCTTTGAGGCATGCCATACAAGATCTACTGGATTTTGGGAAATTCAAGCTCCAACCAAGGCAAGCGTCTATCGCAAGCAACCCCCTTCCTCATCATGTAGTGAATTTTAGAGAATGGGGGGAAATGTATTCAGACAAGGGTATTCCAATTAAAATAGTCCAAGTTGTGAATGGAAGAAGTGCCACACCTGGTGATGAAGTGAACTTAGTTTCCATCGAAGAAGTAGGGGGTGAGTATGAAGCATACTTCCCAGAAATTCCTCAACATATGGTGGCGGGGACAGAGTCAGAAGAGCCGCTCATTATTTATCAATTGGATGATGAAGCGGAAGACACTTATATGGCCAATCAATCTATAGAAATGGAGGTAATCTTTCTAAAGGATCATCAGTACTCATTGGCAGAAGCAGATTCAGAGGAACCACTCATCATCTATCTTTCAGAGGATGAGTCAAAAATAGCTCAATTAAACAAGCAGTTTGTGGAAATGGAAGTGATCTTCCTGGAAGACGAAGAAGAAATAGCAGAAACTAGGACTGGTAAAAATTTCAAACCAGCCCACCTTGCAGTCGAGAACCCAGCTCATTTGATGAGAGAGAAGGACAAGGGTCATAGTAGTCGACCAGAACCTTAGGACCCAATGTTAAAGCAGCTTCAAAAGACCCAAGAAAATGTGTCCATATAGGGATTACTGATGGCCTCCAAAACTCATAGAGATGCGGTCCTTAAGTCTTTGGCAAGTATTCAAGTCCCAACTTCAATTGATTGTCATGAGCTGGTGAAAATAGTAGGGGGAAAGTATGCAGTAAACTCTATCATCTTCGGAGATGAAGATCTTCTCCCGGAAGGCAAAAATCATAACAATCCTTTGTACATCACCATCAAATGCTGGGGTAAGAGCATCTTTCAAGTTTTCATTAACACTGGGTCAGCTCTAAATGCGTTCCCCGTTGGTACCTTTAAGCATTTGGGGTTTAGTGAATCTGAGCTCAGGCCTTTCGATATGACCATCCGAGCATACGATAATACAAGGAGGGTTGTTTTGGGTGTTTTCATTGTGCCAATACAAATTGGACCTGTAGAGTTTCTAACTGAATTCCAAGTCATAGACATTTCATCATCTTTCAGTATACTTCTAGGTAGACCTTGGATACATATGTCTAACGCAGTAACATCTAGTTTGCATCAGAAAGTCAAGTTTGTCCACAATGGCACCACAGTGACAATATTTACAGATTCGGCAACTGTGAATGCGCTAGCTACCAGACAGAGTGATGTGGGATCAGGACAAAATGGGCCCCAAGACCATCCTCTCAGAGGGTTTCAGATCAGTAACATCCTAGACACCATAGAACCAAATCCCTCAGGTACACATTTGTCATTTCCCTTTTGTCAATTACTTAACATGTCTTATTTCCCAGGTATGGGCCTCGGTTCAAATCAACAGGGTAATGTCAACATGTTGTCTCTTTTAATCAATGAGTATAGATTTAGACTGGGGTATACCCCCACCAGGCATGATTTGAGTTTGATAGAAGAAAAGCAGAAGAGAGCCGATGATGCATTCTGGAGGCTCGAGAGGAGGAAATATGGGAGTAACAGTAGGGGTACGTTAAGGCAATAGGCATGGGTTGTAGAAAATAACAACCACAAAGGATAGATGAACCGGTCTTTCAAGCACAGTTCGGCAAGTTGGATGAAGATGAGCAAGTCATTCCACACTCAAAGACACTCAATGGGTATTTCGTCAAAGAGGGAGAGAATGTTGCATTTTGTGGTTTTTCTGAACCATGGCTAGACCCTTGCTTCCCGTTGAGGCGGGCTCCGTTCTACCCGTAAACCTCCAGAGACGAGTACCCGGCTTTGAGATATTTTTTGACTGCACCATTGATTGGGTAGAGCTAGAGCAGATCAAGATCCAAAGGCAGGAAGAAGAGGAAAAGTTAGAAATGGGGTCAATCAGCATCGGTAACTTGTTCAATGAAGACCAAGTTTTAATGCTCAATGGAGAAGATCAAGATGGAAATCCCGATCCACAACAGTTCATCCTTCCAATCAATGGAACAATCCCTAATTGGACTTGTTTAGATGCTTTTGTCTACCCAAAGGGGTTGTCGTGTAATCATTATAGTATGGCCATGTCTGGGCTCGAAGTCCAAGAGTCCTTAGTTAGAGTCAAGTCTCTAAAAAGCATTGAGTCCATTCTACTTGGAACCTCCTCCTCTGTGCCTCTATTTTCAAGCATTAATAAGGGAAATCTTTCCAATTATACTGCGTTTACTTCTTCCAATCCCTTTTCTTTTAACTCTAACTTTGATGATGATGTGATGAACTTTCTCTTGAAATTCTACATTCCATTGAAGCCTCAGAAGAGAAGAAAGCCCAACCTGTCGGTGAAGATTTCAAGATGATCAATCTCGGCACAGAAGAGCAACCGCGAGAAATCAAAATTGGCATGACCTTAATAGAAGAGGAAACTATCCAATTGACAAAGCTATTGATGGAATTCTAGGAGGTGTTAGCATGGTCTAATGAAGATATACCAGGCATAGACCCAGAAGTGGTGCAACATAAGATACATCTGATCCATAATGCTAAGGCACATAAGCAGAAGTTGAGGCACTTAAAACCCGAGTGGACTCTAAAAGTCAAAGAAGATATAATGAAACAGTTTGACGTCGGATTTTTAGAAGTGTCAAAATACCTAGAATGGTTGGCTAATGTGGTAATTCTGCCTAAGAAAGATGGTAGACTGAGAGTGTGCGTGGATTACATGAATCTAAATAAGGCCAGTCCCAAGGATGACTTTTCGCTGCCAAAGATAGATATCCTAGTTGATAACACGGCTAACCATGCACTCTTGTCTTTCATGGATGGATTCTCAGGGTATAACCAGATCAAGATGGCACCTGAAGACAAGAAGAAGACCACCTTCACCATAGACTGGGGTACCTACTGCTATACAGTACTGTCGTTTGGATTGAAAAATGCAGGGGCGACCTATCAAAGGATGGCCACGACAGTACTACATGATTTGATCCACAAGGAGGTCGAGGTATATGTGGATGATATGTTTATAAAATCACTTACCAGAGGAGACCATATCACAGCACTGAGAAAATTCTTCGAGAGAATCAAGCAGTTCAAGCTCAGGCTTAACCCACAAAAGTGTACATTTCGGGTAACGGCAGGAAAAATGTTAGCCTCATGGTCAGTCAGAGAGGAATTGAGATAGATCCTGCTAAGATAAAGACAATATCTGAAATGCCACCCCCGTCTACAGAGAAGGAGATAAGAATTTTCTTGGGGAGACTCCAATACATCAATCGATTCATTATACACTTCATTGCAATGTGCGATCCAATTTTCAAGCTGCTAAGGAAGAATCAACCCAAAGAGTGGAACCCCAAATGTCAATTGGCCTTCGACAAGATCAAGACCTATTTGTTAAATCCACCTGTGTTGGCCCCTCCGGTCCTTGGGAAGCCACTGCTCCTTTACCTATCAGCGTTAGAAGACTCCATGGGTTCAATGATAGCCCAACATGATGACGATGGATGAACAGAAAAGGCCATATACTACTTGAGCAAGAAGTTTGTAGGCTATGAAGCCAAGTACTCACCGTTGGAAAAGACATGTGCAACTCTTGAATGGGTAACCAAGAGGTTGAGGCACTATATGCTATCATATCCCATCATACACATTTCAAGAATGGACCCTCTGAAGTATCTATTTGAGAAGCCAGCATTGAGGGGGAGATTGGATAGATGGCTCCTATTGTTATCGGAATTTGATATCACGTATGTTACGCAGAAGTTCATCAAAGGGAGTATGATCGCGGATCATCTATCTACCCACCTAGTTGAAGACAATTTTAGAAACTTGGAGGATGTATTTCCTGATGAGAAAGTTCATATGGCCGAGGAAGAGATAAAGCAAGACACATGGATGATGTTCTTTGATGGTGCAGCCAATCATAGAGGGCACGGAGCAGATTCACTTCTCATAGATCTGAAAGGTGAATTTGTATCTTTTTCCCTCCGTTTAGAGTTTGAATGCACGAACAACATGGTAGAATATGAAGCTTGCATCATGGGACTCAAAGCAGCATTGTCCATCGATATCAAGAAAATAAAAGTCTATGGAGGTTTATCTATTGTGATCTATCAAGTTAGAGGATATTGGAAAACAAAAGATGAAAATTGATACCTTATCAGCAGCAGACAAGCAGTTTGGTGAGGAATTTTACAGAGATCGAGTTCGACTATTCTCCAAGGGACACAAATAAATATACTGATGCATTGGCCACTTTGGCTTCAATGATCGGTGATGATCTTATTGAATGCCCAAGACCCCTGGTAATAGAAAAAAGGAGACAGCCGGCATATGCAGAAATCGATGCACTGACAATTGATGGTAGACCTTGGTTCACACCCATAGTGGACTTCATTAGAGAAGGTAAATACCCAACAGAAGCAACATCAGGAGAGAAGAAGTCATTAAGGCGAAATGCTATGCAGTTCATCCTCTATGAAGATATCCTTTATAAAAGATTCTATGATGGGGTACAATTGGTCTGTGTCGATGAAGAACAAGCACAAGTCCTCATTGAGCAGATACATCAAGGAGTTTGCGGACCTCCTATGAATGCTAGAATGCTCACGAAGAAGATTATGAGAATGGGATATTATTGGAATATAATGGAAGTAGACTGCACGGAGTTTATGAAGAAGTGTCACAAATGCCAAATCATTGCAAATCTGATACATATACTACCTACAGAATTACACACTCTTAGTTCACCTTGGCCATTTTCAACTTGGGGTATAGATGTGATCGGAAAGATTCACCCAAAGGCATCAACTGGGCATGAGTTCATTTTAGTAGCCATCGACTACTTTACCAAGTGGGTAGAGGCTCAATCATTCACCAAGCTCACTACGAATAAGGTAGCTAAGTTCCTTCAAGAAAATATCATCTGTCGACATGGGATGCCTCATGTTCTAATCTCAGATCAGGGTCAACACTTCAGAGGAAAGGTACAAGAATTGTGTGAGAATTTCAGTATCCAAAGGCACTGTTCTTCCCCTTACTGGCCACAAACTAATGGAGCAGTAGAGGCCGCTAATAAGAACGTCAAGGTCATCCTCCAGAAAATGGCAGTCACACACTGACTGGGCAGACAAGCTACTATATGCACTATGGGCCTACAGAACTTCTATAAGAACCTCGGCTAGAGCCACACCATATTCTCTGGTATATGGTATGGAGGCAGTACTCCCAGTAGAAATGGAAGTACCATCCTTGAAGATCCTAATGGAATCCCAAATCCCTGAAGCTGAATGGCTTCGATCCCGTTATGAAGAGCTGAGTTTCATTGACGAAAGAAGGATGAAAGTAGCTGATAATGCAAAGAAGTACCAACAGAGAATGGCTGCCAGTTTCAACAAGAAGGTCAGATTTCGTCACCTGATGGTGGGAGATCTTGTATTAAAGGAACAAAGAGCGCCTATCCATGACCTTGGGGGTAAGTTTAGTCCGAACTAAAGCGGGCCATTCATAGTGAAGGAAATCTTACTAGGAAAGGCAGTTCGACTGATAGATCTGGATGGTGAAAGCTACAATATCTGACCAACCTCGATCAGTTGAAGCGATAACATGTTTAACCCCTGCACCTTTCCAAAAAAAAAAAAAACTCAGAGGGCGCAGTTGGTTACTTCACTCTCAAAAGCCGACAATGAAATTCGACCGTCTCAGATGGATTTCACATCACGTTTGGGTTGGATTTTCTAATGAGGCTTTTTCATCCTGCTACTCAAGAATGGTTACAGCATCTCATCATGATCAAGGAAGGAGCTTCCTACCTTTTGGCTAAACTCTTTCATCCGTTCATCTATCCAATGGATTTCCCAAGAGTCACATATCATGCCCATCTTTCATATCTTATGATATCGACCCTAGTGGGTGTTTCATTCTGAAAATTATAATGATAATCTGGCTGGAACTCTTATCTGTAGTTCATTACATTCAACGATGTCCAAAGGTTCCAAAGAGCCCTTCATTCTCAAGCCAATAAAGTGGTATCTCTTCGGAGGGATCGACCATTCCACATAAACAACTAAAAAGATCCTCCTAATGGGAATCTCATCTAGATAGCTTCATATTGGCCAAATTTGGCCTTTATTTTCTCACCTGACTTTTGACATAGAAACTTAGGTCCAGACAAGGTCATACGTATGCATACATTTCATGCACAACTCACTAAGGTTTTCAATGTGTCTAACAATTGCAGTAAAAAAAAGTTCTAATGATTTCCCTACTAACCTTGTCCCAGGTCGGGATTTTCTGCAGGTCATTTTAGTAAGCATTCTAGAGCCTCTACTCGTGAGACAGCATGGCAAAAATGGATAAAGCACTGCAAGATTGGAGTTGGCGTATGGAATTCACTGAAGATCATTCATTTTTAATGAAGAGCCACTTGGATGTCCTCCTCCAAATGATGACAATAAAGTTGTGCCCAGGTTTGCTGAAAGCAGCAATCCAATGCTAGAACCCAATGACTCATGTATTCAAGTTTTGGCGATGTGGAATTGTGTCCTACTATTGAGGAATTCAGAGCATGCCTCTTTTCTCCACTAAAGGGTATGATGTTCAGACCATCCCCTAAGAAAGACTACAAGCAAGGGATAAGAAACTTCTTTGGCTGGAATAAAGAAGAAGTGAGTGTGTTCGTTCAAGGCCAGAGATTAAAATTGTACGACCCATGATAGAGGCTTAGGTGCGGCTAGAACCTGAGGATGACGAAGCAAAAATACGAAGGAGACAGGTATATCTCTATTGCATCATTGCTTGAACGTTATTGCAGAGTCAAGAAGGCACATGGTCTCCTATCATTATTGATCTCATCGGACATGTAGAGGGCAAAAGAGATATTGTACTTACTGTATTAGTAGAGACACTGAGGGGGCTCTATCTTGCGGCAGATCTCCAAGGCCGATGTCGTTTGGAGAAGTTCAATGGATCATTATACTTACTTCAAATCTGGTTAGTTGAGAGGTTGGGTTTGGTAGAGGAACTTGGGGCACCAAGTCTTGACCGTTATCAAATGGTGAGAAGGGCAGATCCTACTATTTATCAAGTGGGTATAGTTTGGCCATCACATCTTAAGCAGATGACCGTTTCAAGTATCCGATGGAGGTATAGCTGGTGGAAGACAGAGAAAGTTGTTACAAACACTCCAGGTAGTGCAGATGTTCAGATCATGGGACTGACACACACTTTATTTTATTCACCTGCAAGGTTATTCCGTCAATATGGGGCGTTGAGAGACATCAACAAGATGGGAACCAGTTGTGAAGCTCCTAAAGAATTGGACCTCGATATGGTTAAGGCTATTGTTACTGGGTGGGATCAACGGACTCTTCAAAGGGTTCTTTAGACTTACCTGATGCATTTGAATGTTTTTTGAAACAATGTAATCAAACAAAGTTTAGCCCCCAATGAGCGCTATTTCAATTTCAAGTAGTCCTCCCAGTTTCATTCAAAATGTGCACACTAACTGTCATTTGTTTTGATTGCATGATATGAATGATAAAAATATTTTTGCTAGGTCTTAATGTTAGTGTGATTGCCATGGCATTTGTGTGAAGGATAAGTTGATAGGTCTGATGGTCTTGCGTCTTAGAAAATTTCATCTCTCCTATTCGTGAGGAAAAAATGTGCTTCTTTTAATCTTTACTCACAATTGGTTCAATATCGGCTAAAGAGGGGTATCTGTAAGCACCCCATTTTTGCCATCCCCAGCCAAACAGAGCTTTATTGGTGTATAAACAGCAAGAGAGCGGAGGTAAATGGAAATTTGGAAAGTACAGGGGAGGCGAGTGAAACTCTCTCAAACTAACAGTTAATCAATCCCTGTGTGCCCACTATGGTGTTTTGAGCTGACCAAATTGCCCCAGTGTGCGAGGACTTGGTGATCATATTCAGAAAGGTTGCGGGTCAAATTCAAGGTTTAGATGTTAACAGATAACTTTGAGGCTGATTTTGGTAGGCCCCATAGCAAGATCATGGGCTGTAATCTGCATGGATGCATAGCTTTTAGAAATACCTTCCAAATGAGACCAGAATCACTCAATTCTGATGTCAAAGGAAGAAGATATGACAATTTCAGTCCGGAAATAAGTATAAGGGTTTTTTTTTTCTAAAAAATAATAATAAATTGTCCAAGGGCCTGCATGTAAATTATCGTGAATTTAATTATTTAAACTTCACGCCCTCATATCTTGATCATCTGAGGCCTAAATCCGGCGATTCAAATGCCAGTGCGCTCCATTGTCCTTCCTCTTCAAAGTGGACGTAGAAAATTCCAGGCAAAGGCCACCAAGGGGTCCCAAGCAAAGTTGTCAGTAGGATTATTGTCAAAACTTCAATTCTTCATATTTTGGTCATCTGACATCCGAATCAGGTGATTCGAGTACCAATGTGCTCCATTGTCCGTCCTCTTCAAAGTAGACGTGGAAAATCTGAGACAAAGGCCGTCAAAATTTTCCATGCGGAGTTGCAAGCTGAAAGGACCCATAATAGAGAGAGAAACCAGTTCAAACCCAACTCAGTAAAATCCAGCTCAAGCCCAATTTAGTCCAACCCCATCAAACTCGACCAATCCAGCCTTACCCAGCCCAAACCAGTCCGGACCAAGTCGGTTCAACCCATGTGCTTGTATTTTTTGTATTTTTGTTATACATATATGTTTATATGATATATATTATATATATTTATATATTATATAATATTTCTACATATTATATTATATATATTAATATATATATATATATATATATATATATATATATATATATATATATATATATATATATATATATATATATATTTTCGGTCAAGAGGAAGAGAGAGAGAGAACCCGATAAGAGGGAGAAAGAAAGAAGAGAGAATGGGAAGAGAGAAGAGAGAGAGAAGGGAGAAACCGTAAAGAGAGAGAGAGAGAGAGAGGGAGAGAGAGAGAGAGGACAGACGTGAGAAGGAGGGAGAGAGGAAGATAAAGCCAAAGAGAGGAGGAGTAGAAGAAAGAGAGAGAGAAGAGAGAAGGGGAGCCACAAGACCATGTTGCCACCTCCACCTTCTCCCATGCCCAGCCGTCTCACTTCCCCCTCCATAACTTCCTCTCCCATTGACACCTACCAACTCCCTCCACCAGCCATGCTGCCCACCACTGTTCCCAGCTACCTCGAGCTACCAAGCTGCAAGAGCCGCTCCACCTCATCCCATCACCTCACTTCCTTGAGCCCAACTCCATCACACCTCATCCCATCACCTCACTTCTTTGAGCCCAACTCCATCACACCTCATCTCCTTGAGCCATGCTCAAGCAACCCATGGCTATCTATAAATCCAACCGAACACCAAAGGAAATAGAGGGGGTGGGAAAAAGGCTAAAAAAAAAAAGAAAAGAAAAGGGAAACAGAAGTGAGTTTGAGAGAAAAGATAGGGAGAGGAGAGAAAATATTCTAGTGAGAGAGAAAGAAAAAAAAAAGAATAGAGAAAGAGAAAGGAAAGAGAGAGTAAAGGTGTTTTTTTGCTTTCCAACCTTGAGAGTTAGAGAGTAAGAGTAGAGAGGAAGCAATGCTTCAAAGAGAAGGAAAGAAGTAAAGGAGGGAAAGTTTGTCGCTCAAGCCGTGGATCATTTCCAACCGTCATCAAAGGCTCCACCCCACTGTTGGGGACAAGGTTGGTACCCCAGGCTTTGTTTTGATTGCTTTCGTAGAACTCAAGTATCAGCATTTGCCCAAATATGTCTATTTCGATAGTCATGGTCTTAAATGATGTATGGCATGTGCATTGATATCGTGATTGATGTATTTTCATATTGGCCATCAATTCTAAATGAGTTAATTTTAAATCTGGCCCATTGATTATAAATTTTGATGTGATGAAAGATGGCCGTTGATCTTGTATTTTGGTAGATGAAATATGGGTCATTCGATGTTGATTTGGACTATTGGATCGATAACATGAGTGATTTAAATGATTTGAACCATTAGATTATCATTTTAAATGATTTCAACTGTTAGATCTTCATTGTGAGTGATTTTGAATGATTTCAATCGTTGGATCATCATTGTGAGTGATTTTGAATGATTTCAACCGTTGGATCTTCATTGTGGGTGTTTTTAAAGGAATGTGAACATTTGGATTGTGATCTTAAGTGATCTAAACCATTAGATTGTCTTTGGGAGTGAATTTAATCAATATGAATGGTTAGATTATCATGATGAGTAATCTAAACCATTGGATTATCTTTGGAAGTGATTTTAATCAATCTGAACGGGGGGATTATCATGATGAGTGATCTGAACCGCTAGATTATCTTCGGGAATGATTTAAATGAATCTGAATGGTTGGATTATGATTTTGATGAATTTAAACCATTGAATCTTGATCATGAGGGTCTTAGATAAATCTAAGCTATTGAATCCTGATCGTAAGTGTTTCAAAAATGAATTTCAACCATTGGATCTTGATCATGTGTGTTTTTAATGAATCTGAACGGTTGGATATTGATTTTGAGTGATTTGAACCATTTAAATTTTCATTTTGTGAAATCTGAGCCATTGATCTTGGCTATTTTGATGAAATCTAGGTGTTGACCATGATCATCAATTTTTAAAGAGATATAATCGTTAGATTGAGGATTTGATATTGTCTACATTGTTATATCCATGCATCTACCATGTTCACTTGATTACACTATCATATTGTGCACTACCATGTTTGGGATGCTTATATTGCTAGCTTTGTGCATACTACCATGTTTGATATGTTTGTTGTATGCCATGCTTGAATGATATCTGTTGTTGACAAAGAACTTACTTTCTGCTACACCCCAGTCGAACTGCAGTTCATATACACCTATAGAAGACATTCCTAGGTATGGGGACATGCAACTATGCATCCACATTTCGGGAAGGATAAAAGCAGAAAAGATAAAAGTCTTAATCAATAAGCATGAAACCTAGCCCAACAATTCCAAAATTAGGGTTTAGATTACAAGGGTAGCTCTAGAATAATCCCTACCCCTCAGTTCATCTTCCTTAGGGTGCAGAAACCTAGATAAGTGTGATGAGATTTCAATCATAGATCTTTTAGGATCATCACTCGGTCCTGAGGGACCACCCATATTCCGACCCAAACGGGTCACCCATGAACATCAAGTTGAATTCTAAACTACGCAGATCCTGATTCTTAGGGCAAACCCTAAGATACGTAGGTAGTCTGGGAAACTCCTAGATACGGTTCCACACCTCAATCAATACACTCTACTCCCTGAGAGACGCACCCTACTCCCTGAGAGGCATACCCTACTCCTTGTGAGACATACACTCTATTCCTTGAGAGACGCACTGTCACACCCCAATTCCGGCTGAACTAGAAGTGCGAGTGAACCGGCTCTAAACCACGGTTCATACTAGGATCTCAATAGACCGTGTCAACCAATCATTCCCAAGCAGTCTAACTTAATCAAAGAATAATACATAGCAGCGCAATAAAAGATAAATGAACTGAGTACTATGTTGTAATTAAAATAAATATTCAAATTATTCTATCATTCACAAAATTCAAATAATAACTATTACATTGTATTAAAAAAAAGATAAACTATCACTGAAGGAAAACACAGAATGAGCACTCGCATGATCCATCATGCTCGTCCTCTACTTTCTGTGTATCCAGGGCAGCCACCGTACTGTAAGCTGGGGCAGTCATAAAGTCTTCCACAGTATACCCTACATCAAGATCTGAAAAGGAAATAGAATATATTCGGGTGAGCTTATAACTTAGCTCAGTAAGCACAAGACCAATGCAACACACAAATGCATGAGATAACATTACAATTTGGGTCAAGTAAAACTTGCAAAAATGTTATGGTAAGGTTTGGCGGCCACCGCACCTCCATGCACGAGAGTGTGAGCACACCCAACAATCAAGCAATAATCCACACTACTGCTGTTGCCCCACATCACTCACTCCGGTATAGAGATAGAGCTAGAGTCTGGCAGTCAGGAAATAATCCACACTACCGCATCCTCCCCCTGATACCCTACACCGTACCAATACCTAAACCCCTATTGGCAAGGGCTTGCAAGTGGGTTCTGTTTCTAACCAGTCCTAAATGTCAATACAATATCAATAGCCCTACCCTAGCATGGCTCCCTACGACATAGAGATAGGACTCGAGTCTGGTGGGAAGGATGAACCACAATCCCACGTCCTCCCCCTGATACCCTATTCGCACCAAGTCCGCTAAGGTAAATGGCGATATTACCCTACCCCAGCACAACTCCCTACGACATAGGGATAGGGCTCGAGTCTGGTGGGCAGGATGGACCACAATCCCACGTCCTCCCCCTGATACCCTACTCGCACCGAGTTTGCTAAGGTAGAAGGCGATACGAGAAAAGTGTTAGTTGTGGATATATCCAGGGCTCACTCCCCTTCACATTCCACACACTAACTAAAAACATACACATGCCTAACATGCAACATCCTAGGATATGAAATGCATGATTAGATAATAGCAATTTAACAACTACATGGCATGTGAATATGCACAAATACCAAGCAATACAATTTACACATGGATTTAATCACAAAAGCTTACTGTCATTTAATTAATTAGAGTTTGGGGTCTTGTCCCTTACCTATCACGTGATAACAATTTCGTACAGTGTCACAGGATCTACTCACGCTGTCTACAAGTCCTACATAGTCATACCTTTAAGTTAGAATTCATTTATTAAGGTTAGAATTCATTTATGAAGGTCACAGTTGGTCAGAACCATGTTTGGTCAAGCAAACAAGGTTCGGAAGGCATACCGGTCTCAGTATACCGGTCTCAGTAGAGTGAGACAAGTATAGTGCCACTGGTATATATTGGTTGCGGTACATACCGGTCTCAGTCAGTGAGACCGGTATGTGCCTGCGGTATATATCGTAAGCCCATACCGCATGACCTTGTGTCCAATAGGTATGTCCCGTGGTTTGGATCCGAGAACCCAATCTCGGATCTCCCTCCCTCGTCGGTCTTCGGCTTGGTTTCTAGGGTTTCTCCTCAACCATTCTAAGGTCAAAGTATTCTAATGGCCTTCTAGTTGTGACTAGAACGTCGTATCAATCAGATCAGATCTAAAAGAAAAACTAGGCTTTAAATTAAAAATCCTAGGATTTTGGATCGTTGCACCGCTTTACGGCTCCGATCCGAAATCCTATCATGACTAAGAGAATTGAGCACTTACTGGCGATGTTCGTCGGTTGGCGGCGTGTTCCTACGATGGAAACCCCTTTCTTGAGCGGCCTCCTCCTTCCTTGCTCCTTCTCAGATCCCTTCAGACGGCTAGGGTTTTGAGAAGGATCAAAGGAGTGTCCAAGCCTCTATTAATAGTGGGAGACCGTTCCTAGAAAGGTTTTCCATGATTGGAAACTTTCCAAGTTTTAATTCAGAGTGAGGGACCCATTGGATTCCGTCTCCAGCCAAAACTAAACATACGGGTCGCACATACCGGTCTGACTGACTCGGACCGGTATAGTCAGACCGGTATGAAGTTTATATCATTTTTTACAGGTTCTCATACCTGAAAATTGAGTGGTTCATCACCCGGCTTCGCCGTCCGGTCCGATTATGATTGGAACACCTGTCACCATATAATACCATGGGTTAGACCTGGTTTTTAGAACACGGTTCTTACAACTCTATTACCCTTAAAAGAAATTTCGTCCCCGAAATTTGCATATAGGTCTCACAATTCCCCCACCCTTAAATGAAATTTTATCCTCGAAATTGTATGTACCTTCAGAGTCGAAAAGATGAGGGTATTCTTGTCGCATAGCATCCTCCTCCTCCTAGGTAATTTCTTTTACGTCCTGACTTTTCCAAACTACCTTGACATAGTGGATAGCTTGCCTTCGAAGCTGTTGTATCTTTTTACTAATTAGCTGGATTGGTACCACCTCGAAGGTTAAGTCTTCTGTCAAATCTGGGGGGTCTACAACAAGAATGTGCTAAGGGTCTCTCACGTACTTCTTTAGTAAGGACACGTGAAAGACGTTGTGGACACTAGACATCATCGGTGGCAATGCAAGTTGATAGGCCACTTTGCCGCATCGAGACAGAATTTCGTATGGTCCCACATATCTAGGACACAGTTTTCCTTTTATTCAGAACCGCTTTAGGCCTCTCACTGGTGACACCTTCAAGAACACTTTATCACCAACAGTAAATTCAAGGTCTCGTCTCCTGTTATCGGCATAGTTCTTTTGACATACCTGAGCTGTCTTTACCCGATTCTTAATCTGATCCACTGCCTTGCAAGTTTCTTCCATAAATTTTGGCCCTACGATTCGTCTTTCTCCAACTTCGTCCCATAATAATGGTGTTCGACATTTCTTACCATACAAGGCCTCATATGGGGCCATTTGAATCGTAGCCTGGTAGCTATTGTTGTAGGCAAACTTAATGAGGGAAAGCTTCTCATCCCAAGCCCCCTTAAAGTCGATAGCACATGCACGAAGCATATCTTCTAGGATCTGGATGGTCCTCTCTGACTGACCATCCGTCTGAGGGTGGAAGGTTGTACTGAACTTTAGTTTCGTTCCCATGGCCTTTTGTAGCCCCTCCCAGAACTTCGATGTGAAGCGTGGATCTCTATCAGATACTATGCTCTCTGGGACACCATGCAGTCTGACTATATTGTCCACATATAATTTTGCCAACTTGTCCATGGTGTACTGCGGTCTGACAGGAATAAATCTGGTGGTCTTGGTAAGGCGATGTACAACTACCCAAACAGCATTCACTGACCTCAGAGTCATAGGTAGACTAGTGACAAAATCCATGGTAATATAATCTCATTTCCATGCCGACTCAGGTAACAGTTGCAATAATCCTGCGGGCCTCTGTCTTTCTGCTTTGACTTGCTAGCAATTTAAACATTGAAACACATATCGGGCCACATCTGCTTTCATACCCCTCCACCAGTACAATCTCTTTAGGTCATGGTACATCTTGGTGCTCCCAGGATGTACTGAATATGGAGTGGAGTGGGCTTCTAACATGATTCGGTTTCTGATTTCCAGATCTTCATTCTCAGGTATGCATAAACACCCATGATATCTGAGTACCTTGTCTGCATCCAAGGTGAAAACAGGGTTGGCTCGACCCTTTTC
This sequence comes from Protea cynaroides, assembly GCA_028583415.1. NCBI lineage: Eukaryota > Viridiplantae > Streptophyta > Magnoliopsida > Proteales > Proteaceae > Protea > Protea cynaroides. The sequence continues at coordinate 25,256,040 of CM053271.1, read as the reverse complement.
CAAATCTTCTTGAACTGTCCTGAGGTATGGGTCCTGTAGGACTGCTGCTTTTATTTCTTCCTTCAGGTCAGGCAAAATCTTCAGTGTTGCAAACATAAGGGTAAACTGGTGTATCAACCCTTGCTCAATAGGATCATCTGCTGACTTTATTAAGAGCTGTTCTTCATCTTTTGATGAGCCAGAAATGGCAGCACACAATGCTATACTTGGCCCTGCTTCAGGGTTCGATGCCCATTTCCTGCTCAGAGCATTAGCTACAGTGTTAGCTTTACCAGGATGATACTGAATGTCACAGTCGTAGTCCTTAAGTAATTCTTACCACCTTCTCTGCCTCATGTTCAGGTCTTTTTGGGTGAAAAGATACGTCAGGCTTTTGTGATCAGACTTAATCTGGAATTTCTCACCATATAGGTAATGCCTCCAAGTCTTGATAGCATGAATAACCGCCGCCAACTCAAGGTCATGTGTAGGGTAGTTCTTCTCATGCTCCTTCAGCTATCATGAGGCATAGGCTATCACCTGTTCTCTTTGCATCAGCACGCAACCCAGTCCCAAACCTGAAGCATCTGTGTATAGTGTGAATAAAAGGTGTCACACCCCAATTCTGATCCAACTAGAATGGTGTGAGTGAACCATCATTGAACCAACGGTTCACACCAGGATCTCGAATAGGCCATGTCCACTCATACAAACCATAACACATAACCACAATCAGAATATAAATAGTACAACGGAAGTCTTTAACATAGAATGAACTGAGTATCTATTGATAAATTAAATAAGAATCCAATTATTCAAATCCAAACCATAAATATAATACCATTAGATCACTTTAATCCAACCGAAAATAATGAAAATAAATAAAAGTCAAATCAAAGGTACACGCAGAAAGGGCACTCGCATGAAGCGTCACGCTCGTCCTCTCCTGCCTGCACATCCAACCCAGCAACACCACCATACGCCGGAGCGTTCATATAATCATCCACCGTGTAACCTGCATCAACATCTAAAAACATGTATATATACAAAGGGTGAGCTCACAACTTAGCTCAGTAAGACAATCAGACAGTTTCACAATATTATGCATGAGTAACAATTATTTTATGTTGTGGTCTGGTTTTAAGTTTGCAATGTGCTATAGAAAGGTTTGGTGGCCCCCGCACCTCTATACACGAGTGTGTGGCACCTCATGGATCACACCCCCATTGGCCCACATGCACCCATCATGGAATAGAGATAGAGCTAAGATACCCCCATACCTCCCCTGATGCTCTACCCATACCAGTACCTAAGCCCCTACTGGCCAGGGCTCGCAAACTGGGCTCGCAACTAACCAATCCTATATGTCATCAATGTATGCTCTATCCTAGCACAGCCGTCTACGGTATAGAGATAGAGCTAAGGCATTCCCACACCTCCCCTGATGCCTTATCCGCAACTAACCCACTAGGATAGATACATAACACATGTAGACCCTATCACAACATAACTCCCTATGGCATAGAGATAGAGCTAAAGCATCGTGGACAAGCCAGCGTCGACCTCGGAGACCACAGTGTCACATAACCATGGCCAGGCCAGCATCAACATCGAAGACCACCGTACCACGACCTTTCCCTGATGCCCCACCCGTACCAAGCATGTTAAGACAGAATACTACAAAAGGTGCTAGTATGAGGAGCGATCCCAGGCCCATGCCCCACTCCACACACTAACGAAAATAATCACATGCTTAACAATCACATCCTAACAATGCATGAACAATAATAATAACTGAAATTAAAATATGGCATGTGAATATGTACAAACATCACATCATATATAATCAGGTGGTTAACAACGATTTACTGTCCATTAATTATTAGGTTTAGGTCAGATTCCCTAACCTGACGCTCGTTTGTTAGCTTGCTCCACGTCGCAAGATCCAAACGGAAAGTCACAAAGTCCTACAATATTATTAGGGTTTCATTAGAATAGTTTTCTTAGGGTTTCATGTTTTTCAGAAACCAACAAGGTTACAAAATACCCTCACAGAGCTGACCGGTGGCATGTACCGGTCGCAGCTCTGTAGGGAAGACTGGCGACCGGTATGGTCAGCCGGTCCCCACAGACCAGCCTCCCGAAAGGTACCGGTGGCAACATACTGGCCGCACTGTGTGCAACCAGTATAGTCGACCGGTATGTCTCTAGAATATAGTCGACCGGTATGTCTCCAGAAGACCATACTTGGGTTTTTCGACTGCCGTCGATCATCCTCCATGGATTTCCAGGGTTTCACCTAGCCATTCTAAGTCTGAGCTTTGAGTTAGAGTTATCTCCAACTCATTCAGGTCTAATTTCGATGAATATCATCTCGAAACTCGAATCTAGGGTTTGACGGCAACTTAGGGTTTATTATCCAATTTAGGGTTTTAGATCAATACCTACTTTGCATGGTATTGATCCACCCACACAACTATCCTAAAGTCATAGGGTAAGAAGAATGATTAAAACACTTACCGTTGACTGGCGTAACCTGAGCATCGTCGAACGGTAATGGCGGCACCTCCTTCTTCTTCCTAGCTCCTTCTCCTTTCCAACCTCCTTCTCTTCTCTAGGGTTTATAAGAGATAATGGAAAGGATTTGAGGAGGTTTAAGGTGTATTTATAGGCTAGAATTAGGGTTTAGTAACCCTATTAGGATTAGGAAGGTTCAGGCATTAGGGTTTAGGAAAATGGGACCCACAGAGATCCAATTCCGGATCTCCGCACTCAGCTGCGCAGAGCTGACCGGTCGATCGGTACCATCGACCGGTCAACATAAAATGATGAATATTTGACCGTCTTTGATCCGATTTCGTACCTGTTTGTCATCCGCTCGTCCTGTCTGGCCCGGTGATGATCGAAAGACCTGCTACGACACAAAACCAAGGTTTAGACCGGGTTTACGGAGTGCGGGTCTTACCAGTCTTGACTTCAGTGTCTGGAAGCATTTCTCACATTCTTCAGTCCATATGAACTTCTCCCCCTTTTTGGTCAACCTGGTGAGTGGAACAGCAATCTTGGAATAATCTTCCACAAATCTTCTGGAGTATCCAGCTAAGCCCAGGAAGCTACGTATTTCAAAAACTGTCTTCGGTGCCTCCCATCCTACTATGGCTGAAATTTTATTGGGATCTACCTTAATTCCTTCAGCGGACACCACGTGACCTAGGAAGGCCACTTCATCTAACCAAAATTTATATTTCTTGAATTTTGCATAGAGCTTCTCTCTTCTCAGTTTTTGTAATGCTGCTCTTAAATGCACTGCATGTGTCTCCTTGTTCTTGGAGTATACTAGAATATCGTCTATGAATACGATAACTGACGTATCCAACATGTCATGGAATACTCGGTTCATTAGCTCCATTAACGATGCAGGTGCATTAGTCAACCCAAAGGACATCACAAGGAACTCATAGTGTCCATATCTCATCCTGAAAGCTATTTAGGAATGTCTGCCTCCTTTATTTTGAGTTGATGAAACCCTGACCTCAGATCAATCTTTGAGAATACACTCGACCCTTGCAGTTGATCAAACAAATCATCTATTCTTGGTAGTGGGTATCTGTTCTTGATGGTGAGCTTGTTTAACTCTCGATATCCATACAAAGACGTACGCTTCCATCATTTTTCTTGACAAATAGCACCGGTTCCCCCCAAGGTGAGATACTCGGCCTTATGAAGCCTTTGTCTAATAGTTCTTGTAGCTGGGTTTTCAATTCCTTCAACTCTGTGGGAGCCATCCTGTAAGGTGCCTTGGACACAGGTGCCACCCCTGGTAGGAGATCTATCACAAACTCAGTAGCCCTGTCAGGTGGTAATCTGGGTAGGTCTTCTGAAAATACATCAGGAAATTCCCGTACCACTTCGATATCCTCCATTCTTGGCAAGTCAGCTGTAACGTCCACCACTGATACAAGGTATCCTACTCCTCCTTTCTCTAAGCACTTCCTTGCTTTTATGGCTGAGAGTATAAGCTTTCTCTTTCTAGGCAGCTTAGCCCCTTTAAAGTTGAAATCTGACCCTTCACTGTCCATGAACACCAACTTCTTCTCAGCACATAATAGGTTTGTCGAATGTTTAGATAACCAGTCCATGCCCAGAATGACATCAAAATCTGACATCTCCAACTGGACTAGATTAGCTTCCAACTCTCGTCCTTCAATAAGCACTGAGCAAGGCCCATAATATTCTTCTAATACCACCTCCATTCCCATGGGGGACCGAACTAACAGACTGGATTCCAAAGTCTTGATGGGTTGATCTAGTCCTTTTCCGAATGACACGGACACAAAGGAATGGGTGGCCCCCGAGTCAAATAGGACTCTGGCGGGTAATCCTGCTATATTTACTCTACCTGAAATTTTTAAATTTTTCCCTTAGTTTTAAATGCACAAACAATTAATGCAGCAGTTAAGGAGTAAGTATAAAAATCATACCTGTAACCACATCTGGTGATGCGGCTGCCTCCTCTGTAGTAACAGCATATACCTTGCCTTGCTGCTGCTCCCTCTTTGGTTGTGGGCAGTTTTTGGCATAATGTCCCACCTGTTGGCAATTAAAACACTTTATACTAGTGTTCTGCCCCGCTGCCTGTGGTGTCACTGCAAGAGCTGATTTGGGAGGCACTGTGCTAGCTGGTGGCCTGAAAGGACGGTATGGTCTGTTGCTTCTTCCACCTTGGACCTCAGGGTTAGGCCTCTTTAGACCCCTATTTTGTGCAAAGAAGCTATCTCTCTGGCTTGCTTCGATGACTCGAGCCACCTGTACAGCTTCATTATATATCTTCAATCCTCGTCCAGGCACATGCTCTCTTATAACACCCCAAAGACCCATAGTGAAACGGCGAGTCTTTGTTTCTTCCTCCTGCATACTGGTTGGAGCGAAGAAGAATAACTCCTCATACCTCTGTTGGTATGCTTCTACAGTCATTTGGGATTGCTGCAAGTTAAGGAACTCCCTTTCCATCTGATCATGAAAACTCCTGGTAAAATATTTGTCAAAGAAAGCTTGCTTAAATATTGGTCAAGTGATTATCTGGTGCTTTATCTCCAGATATGCCCTGATTGAGTTCCACCATCCATTGGCTTCCTCCTTCAGCATGTGGATCGCATATAATACTTTTTCCCCATCTTGACAGTCCATTAGGCGGATGTTCTTTTCCATTTCAGCTATCCACAATGTTTTCCTTGGCTTTCTTGTAAAAGTTGGTGGCTTGAGCTTTAAGAATCCATCCACCGCTCTGGAAAGACTACTCTATGCAAATGGGACCTGTCCATGTGGTGCTGGTCCATACCCTATCTGACCATACCATTGTGGCTGGTAAGAGTAGCCACTCTGATTTGCTCCCTGATTTCCACCATAGTATACACCCTGATATGGACCCTGATATCCACCCTGATCCTGGTTAGGGACGGGCGTTCCTATAACTGTATGGGGAACCGTATTGGTTGGTTCTGTAGTGGTGGTCCCTCAGTCGTTGTACTAACCCCTACTGGTTTTTTATTTACATTCTTAGCATTTGTGGATGGCATGTATGCAGGTGCTGGTATAGGCTCAGGTGGCCTAAACATTTTCAACATTTCGTCGAAAAACTTTTTCTGTTGTGCCTCCATATGAGTGACTAAATCTGCATCATTGCTTCGGAACTTGTAGATGTCTGCCCCTGTAGTGGTGTTTCTTCATTTTCATTTAGGGGGTTAAGTTCTTCCCCACTTACTCTCTCTTCATTCTCTTCAGAGTTTTCAGTCCCTGAATTCCTTTCTATTGGAGACGCCCTTGGGTGACGGCGTCTGCGAGGAATTCTACGTCCATTTCCTCTCACCATTGAAGCAAATTAATTTTCTGTGCGATATCTGAATACATTGAAACACATGAGAAAAATGAGACATTTATTCCAACGATAATATTTAGTCTCAACGCATATGCACCATAAGTAATCATCAATAGGGAAAGAAAATAAACAATTTATTATTATTTCCCAAAATTTTCTAAGCACAATCATTTATTCCGGTCATAACATGCAGGCGTAAGGTCTGGTAGTGAAATTCGGCAGGTTCGGGGAATGGTTTTTAATTCCCAAACCCCCATGAGGTACCGGCTGCGGTACCGGTCTCTCCTTTAGTGAGACCGGTATACCTGGCGGTACATACCGGTTGCACACACCGCCGGTGATACCAGTCGCACACAATCCTCATTGGGTGATACCGGTCGCCCATACCAGTCCAAAAGTGCGACCGGTTTCACCAGAAACTCTTTAAAATCACGATTTTCCGCCTCATTTTTCATTTCCTACTATAGAGTTTACTCCGGTGGCGATTCCTCTCCGTGTCTCTGAGTTTCTACAGTCCATCCGGTGCCTCTAAGAGTGCTTCTACTTCAACCTAGAGTATCAACTCGTCTCTCAGGTAAGCTTATCCTTCTCTTCCCTCTTTTTAGAAAAATTTTCATCGTTTTTTATGCCAAAACCTAGGTTTTTCTTGATTTGAAAGTTTTTAACCGTAGAAAACTTCTTCCTTCGCTTGAGAAAGGTTTTAGGGGTCAAAATGTGCAAAACCCCTCAATCAATTCGAAGTTCTATCAGTTGGTTTAAAGAAAATCCCAAAATTTTGACTTTTAACCTAGGTTTCTAGGTTTTTCGATGTTTTTGATAAATTTTTGTTAATATGTCTCAATTTCTTTGCTTTGTGGTATAATTGTTTGATCTATGTTAGCATTGTACTACCACAATAAGTCCTCCTACCCATATTGGGTGTGTTTGAGGCTTTTTCACCATTTTCTACCATTATGCTGCTTAATTTTTTTTTCCTGAAATTGTTCTCTAACTGTCTCATTTTCTTTGTTTAACAGTTACAATATGTCTAGACGTCGTGGCGCGGGGAAACGATCATATATGCCGGATATGAACCCACCACATCCTCCGCTTGTCCCTTATGATGCGAGGTTCTTTCGTTCAGAGGCTCCTGCTTCTCGCCTTGCATGGTTCCGAGCAAAACATATTGAAGTAGGTCGTTTTGTGAACCTAGAGCATCTGCACCGTTTCGACATTGAGGCGGCTTTTGGGTGATGGGTTGGTTACCCATTATTCAGTATAGGGAGACCACTCGTCCCAGCTTGGTGAAATTGTTCTTTGCTAATCTGGAGGTAGAAGGAGATCCTAATGACTAGGAGCATGCTAGGGATCTACGCATTACTAACTATGTGAAAGGGACGATGATCTCTTTCAACACTGCTGAGTTAGCCGCACTTCTTGAGATTCCAGACGACGGGGATCTCATCTATTTTCCACCCCGAGCTAAGGGGTACCTTACTGAGGACATGCGAGCAGCCATTTCAAAGTAGATTTTGTTGCCAGGCAGTATCATGTTGGCTTTAAACCTTTGTCCTGTGCCTCATCTATATTGTCGTATTATACAGCATGACCTTGTTCCCCAGAGTGGTCACTATAGAGAGTTGTCCCAGTTGACCCAGTACCTGACCTACTGTGTGACTACCAGGCATCGGATCTACCTGCCTTACCTGATCCTTCGTACCATGATTTATGCAGCAAAGCCCAATGTAACGGGCAATCTTCCATATGGTAAGTTGATCACAGCACTGTTGCAGCGCCTGGGTGTGGCCATGCAGGGAGAGGTAGCTGTTGAGATTACTATGAGCTCCGATATAGATAATGAGGCCATCTATAAGATGCAAATGGATGATCTAGAGCTCAGTGACGAGGAGCTACAGGCTCGTCCTCTTCCACCTAGGAGTCATATGGCAGCCGCAGCAGCAGCAGCAGAGATAGGGGGTGATGGGGATGCACACATGGAGGACATCCCTGCACCTGCACCCCAGCATTCTCCAGGAGCAGGACCATCTCGGCCTTCTTAAGTGGCGGGACCATCTCATCTTTCTTCGGACCCAGTGATGAGCATGCTCATGGAGATCCGAGATACTCAGAGGGGCATCATAGATACTCAGAGAGAGATGGGTCAGGACTTGGGGCGTCTAGCTCGTAGCCTACGGGTCACACAGGACCAGGTTCATTTGCTTAGAGAGGCGTACGAGCGCGACTATGATATTGCAGACCCGATACCACCCAGGCCCGCTACTCCACCATAGCCTGATGTAGTTTTTATTTTATTCACATGTGGTTTATATTGTTAACAGAGTAACTGTCCGACTTGTGGACTGTACTCTGTCGTACACCTTGTACTTAAAATTATGAAATGGTTATTTGTTTTTCTTTAATACTTCAGTGCTTATAATTGTTCTTCCATTAATAGTATATTATGCATCTTTCTTAAGTCTCAAACATCAAACAAGCTTATGGTGTGTTCTTATTAAAGTTTTTAATTTTTCTAACTCAGCTCATTGGACACAGTTAGATGCAGAATGATTAGTTGGATAGAGCCAAGGTGCTCAGATACCAAGTTGTCACACCCCAATTCTGGCTAAACCAAAAGTGTGACTGAACCGGCTCTAAACCACGGTTCACACCAGGATCTCAATAGACCGTGTCAACCAATCATTCCCAAGCAGTCTAACTTAATCAGAGAATAATACATACCAGCGGAATAAAAGATAAATGAACTGAGTACTAAGTTGTAATTAAAATAAATATTCAAATTATTTCATCATTCACAAAATTCAAATAATAACTATTACATTGTATTAAAAGAAAATAAACTATCACTGAAGGAAAAACACAGAATGAGCGCTCGCATGATGCATCATGCTCGTCTTCTACTGTCTGTGTATCCAGGGGAGCCACCGTACTGTAAGCTGGGGCAGTCATAAAGTCTTCCACAGTATACCCTGGATCATGATCTAAAAAAGAAATAGAATATATTCGGGTGAGCTCACAACTTAGCTCAGTAAGTACAAGACCAATGCAACACACAAATGCATGAGATAACATTTTAATTTGGGTCAAGTAAAACTTGCAAAAATGCTATGGTAAGGTTTGGCGGTCACCGCACCTCCATGCATGAGAGTGTGAGCACACCCAACAGTCAGGCAAGAATCCATACTACTGTTGTTGCCCCACATCACTCACTCCGGTATAGAGATAGAGCTAGAGTCTGACGGTCAGGCAACAATCTACACTATCGCGTCCTCTCCCTGATACCCTACACCGTACCAATACCTAAACCCCTATTGGCAAGGGCTTACAAGTGGGTTTCTTTTCTAACCAGTCCTAAATGTCAATACAATATCTATGGCCCTACCCCAGCACGACTCCCTACGACATAGAGATAGGACTCGAGTCAGGTGGGCAGGATGAACCACAATCCCACGTCCTCCCCCTGATACCCTATTCGCACCAAGTCCGCTAAGGTAAACGGTGATATTACCCTACCCCAGCACAACTCCCTACGACATAGGGATAGGGCTCGAGTCTGGTGGGAAGGATGAACCATAATCCCACGTCCTCCTCTTGATACCCTACTGGCACCGAGTTTGCTAAGGTAGAAGGTGATACGAGAAAAGTGTTAGTTGTGGATATATCCAGGGCTCACTCCCCTTCACATTCCACACACTAACTAAAAACATACACATGCCTAACATCCAACATCCTAGCATATGAAATGCATGGTTAGATAATAGCAATTTAACAACTACATGGCATGTGAATATGCATAAACACCAAGCAATACAATTTACACATGGATTTAATCACAAAATCTTACTGTCATTTAATTAATTAGAGTTTGGGGTCTTGTCCCTTACCTGTCACGTGATAACAATTTCGTACAGCATCTCAGGATCTACTCACGCTGTCTATAAGTCCTACATAGTCATACCTTTTAGTTAGAATTCATTTATTAAGGTTAGAATTCATTTATGAAGGTCACAGCTGGTCAGAACCATGTTTGGTCAAGCAAACAAGGTTTAGAAGGCATACCGGTCTCAGTATACTGGTCTCAGTAGAGTGAGACCGGTATAGTGCCACCGGTATATACCGGTTGCGATACATACCGGTCTCAGTCAGTGAGACCGGTATATGCCTGCGGTATATACCGCAAGCCCATACGGCATGACCTTGTGTCCAACCGGCATGTCCCACGATTTGGATCTGAGAACCCAATCTCGGATCTCCCTCCCTCGTCGGTCTTCGGCTTGGTTTCTAGGGTTTCTCCTAACCCATTCTAAGGTCCAAGTATTTTAATGGCCTTCTGGTTGTGACTAGAACGTCGTATCAATCAGATCAGATCTAAAAGAAAAACTAGGCTTTAAATTAAAAATCCTAGGATTTTGGATCGTTGCTGTAAGACCCGCACTCTGAAAACCCGGTCTAACCTTGGTTTTGTATCGTGACAGGTCTTCCGATCATCACCGAGCCAGACGGGGCAAGCGGATAACAAACAGGTACGAAATCGGACCGAAGTCGACCAATTATACCTGATTTTGGGTATACCGGTCGATGGTACCGGATGATGGTACCGGTCGACCGGTATGGCCTGCACGACTATGTGCGGGAATTTGGAAATTGGTCTCGCGGGTCCCGCTTTCCCGATTTCGAATCCTAGAAGTTTCCTAATCCTAGTAGGGTTACTAAACCCTATTTCTAGCCTATAAATACACCCTTAAACCCCTCAAATCCTTTCCATTGTCTCTCACAAACCCTAGAGAAGAGAAAGAGCTTGGAAAGGAGAAGGAGCTAGAAAGAAGAAGGAGGTGCCGCCGTTACCGTTTGACGAAGCTCACGCTACGCCTTCCAACCGGTAAGTGTTTGAATTCCTCTTCTTACCCTATGATAGTTGTGTGGGTGGATCAATACCATGCAAAGTAGGTATTGATCTAAAATCCTAAATTGGCCAATAAACCCTAAGTTGCCGTCAAACCCTAGATTCGAGTTTCGAGATGATATTCATCGAAACGAGACTTGAATGAGTTGGGGATAAATCTAACTCAAAGCCTAGACTTAGAATGGATAGGAGAAACCCTGAAAATCCATGGAGGATGATCGACGGCAGTCGAAGAACCCATGTATGGTCTTCCGGAGACATACCGGTCGACTATACCGGTTGCACATAGTGCGACCGGTATGTTGCGACCGCTACCTCTCGGGAGGTTGTTTGTGGGGGACCGGTGACCATACCGGTCGTCGGTCTTTCCCACGAGCTGCGACCGGTACATGCCACCGGTCAGCTCCGTGAGGGTATTTTGTGATCTCTCGTTGGTTTTCGACCAACATGAAACCCTAAATAATATATTCTAATGAAACCCTAATATTATGTAGGACGCCGTGACTTGTCATTTGGATCTTGCGACGTGGAGCAAGTAATCGAACGAGCGTCGGGTAAGGGAATCGACCTAAACCTAATAATTAATGGACAAGAAATCGTTGTTAATCATTGAATATCTATGATGTGATGTTTGTGCATATTCACATGCCATCCTTTACTTTCGTTATTATTATTGTTCATGCATTCATAGGATGTGATTGTTAGGCATGTGATTGTTTTCGTTGGTGTGTGGAGTGGGGCATGGGCCTGGGATCGCTCTTCACACCGGCACTTTTGTAGTATTCTGTCTTAACATGCTTGGTATGGGTGGGGTATCGGGGAAGATCGTGGTACGGTGGTCTCCGATATTGATGTTGTCCCGGCCATCGTTGTGTGGTACCGAGGATTCCGAGTCGACGCCGGCTTGTCCACGATGCTTTAGCTCTATCTCTATGCCGTAGGGAGTTATGTTGGGATAGGGTCTACTGCGTATTGTTTCTATCCTAGTAGGTTAGTTGCGGATAGGGTATCGGGGAGGTGAGGTGTGGTGGTCTCCGACCCGGCCTGCACGCTCTAGCTCTATCTCTATGCCATAGACGGTTGTCCGGGATAGAGCATACATTGTTGACATATAGGATTGGTTAGTTGCGAGCCCGGTTTGCGAGCCCGGCCGATAGGGGCTTAGGTACCGGTATGGGTAGAGTATCGGGAGGTGCGGGTATACCTTAGCTCTATCTCTATTCCATGATGGGTGCATGTGGGTTGGTGGTAGTGTGATTACTGTGCGACGCCACACACTCGTGTATAGAGGTGTGGGGGCCACCAAACCTTTCTATAGCACATTGCAAACTTAAAACCAGACCACAAAGATAAAATTGATTGTTACTCATGCATAATCTCGTGAAGCGTCTCGATTGCCTTCTCGAGCTGTGTTGTGTGCTCACCCTTTGTACGTACATTGTTTTTAGATATTGACGCAAGTTACACTGTGGATGACTATGTGAACGCTCCGGCGTATGGAGGTGTGGCTGCTCTAGATGTGCAAGCAGGAGAGGACGAGCATGACGCTTCATGCGAGTACCCTTTCTGCGTGTACCTTTGATTTGTTTTATTTATTTATTTCAGTTATTTTTTATTGGATTAAAGGGATGTAAAAGATTATTATTCTATGTGTTTGATTTTGAATAATGGGATATTTATTTAAATTATCATTAGATACTCAGTTCATTCTATTTAAAGTCTTCTGCTGTACATTTATATTCTGATTGTGGTTATGTGTAATTGGTTTGTATGGGTGGACACGGCCTATTCGAGATTCTGGTGTGAACCATTGGTTCAATGACGGTTCACTCACACCATTCTGGTTGGATCAGAATTGGGGTGTGACAGTTGCGTCGCTTCACGGCTCCGATCCGAAATCCTATCATGACTAAGAGAATTGAGCACTTACCGGCGGTGTTCGTCGGTTGGCGGCGTGTTCCTACGATGGAAACCCCTTTCTTGAGCGGCCTCTTCCTTCCTTGCTCCTTCTCAGATCCCTTCAGACGGCTAGGGTTTTGAGAAGGATCAAAGGAGTGTCCAAGCCTCTATTAATAGTGAGAGACTGTTCCTAGGAAGGTTTCCCACGATTGGATACTTTCCAAGTTTCAATTCGGAGTTAGGAACCCGCTGGAGTCCGTCTCCAGCTGAAACGGAACATACCGGTCGCACTTACCGGTAGAACTGACTCAGACCGGTATAGTCAGACCGGTATGAAGTTTATACCATTTTTTACAGGTTCTCATACCTGAAAATTGAGTGGTTTGTCACCCGATTCCGTCGTCCGATCCGGTTATGATTGGAACACCTGTCACCATATAAAACCACGGGTTAGACCCGGTTTTTAGAACATGGTTCTTACACGCACCTACTCCCTGAGAGACATACCTACTCCCTGAGAGATACACTCTACTCCCTGAGAGACACACCTACTCCCTGAGAGACATACCTACTCCCTAAGAGACATACTTACTCCCTGAGAGACATACCTACTCCTTAAGAGACATACCTACTGCCTGAGAGACACACTCTACTCCCTGAGAGATACACCTACTCCTTGAGAGACATACCTACTCCCTGAGAGACATACCTACTCCCTGAGAGACACATTCTACTTCCTGAGAAGCAAACCTTTCCTCCCTGAGAGTACACATACTTTACTCCCTGAGAGTGCTTGCATATCTTAGTCTCTGAGGCAATCAAATCCACCTAGGAATGAACTACGTTGTGCCTGATTTCCAAAACCTCTGGAATACGTAGGCAACTTGGAGGACTCTCCAAGTACGGTACCCCATCTTAGTATCCTTAGGTCCTCCATATCCACATCTATATCTATTTCCAAATCCAACTTCACTTCCATCCATATAGGCGATCTCTAGATTCAATCTTAATCATCATCAAGCATAAATTTCAATTTGAACAATTGAATCTAAGGAAGCTTAATCATACATCCATAAACTTTAATCACCTTCTATTTCGAACAACGTTTTGGACTTGATTACCAGGATTGGAATACATAGGAAACTTGAGATGTTCTGGATATCTCAGATTCAGTCCATCATCGAACCATCTATGGTTCGATTCACTGTATATTATTTTGTTTATTTATTTACTTTGAGGACATGTTTGGCTGAACTTAGGTTAGAAGAATTTAACAACTTGGCATAGGATCCCCCATGAGCCATAGTCATCATTCATTGACCATGAACAGTTAAAACCATAGAGTCTAAGGAAAGTAGAATCATATAGGAGGTCGATTTTTAGATCGGACAGCTTTGGGTGCCTAACACTTTCCCAAACTGTACCTTGAACGCTTACCCGTTCTCTGGTAGACCAAAGCTAATATGTTGGGTCATGAGTCAATAGAAATCTTATCTCAGGATGAGACTACATTCTAGGTCCTAGACCTTAATCTAGGTGGCGACTCTAAATCATTCACCATCCATTTCAGCATGGATGGACATTTGTCCTAACAGACATGGTTGAAGGATCTTGACTTTAGGGTCATCCACCCAAAGGTGGTGAGATTTTTGAGAGTCATTAGTCTTACGCAGTTATTACATAGTTATCGAGAAGATCAGTGCACATATTGTCCCAAAGGATGTGTGTGTAGTTCGATTGACTTTTTAAAGATGTAAATTGGCTTGCACATGTTATGTATATATTCTTACTAACTAATTTTATTTGGTATTAATTGTAGACTTATAATTATTTATATTATAATATAGTTGTGGACATGTAATGATTAAATACCTCAAGATGCCTATCATTGGCAGTTAGTTCTATCAATTGACATGAAAATTAAAAACAAGTCTAGGACTATTTAACTTATATGTACTCAATAGAAAATTATATTCTGATCCTTTAGGTGTTCAGTCTTTAAAATCAAGTAAATCAATGTTCAGATAAGGAACATTGAAAAAAGATATTCCTAGTGAAATCCAAAGAAAGTTTTGATATTTCAAGAAAAGACGAAGAGATGTTTTATTACTCAAGTCCATCAGTACCAATTTTAGATGATAATAGATAGTATTAGGAGTGTGAGAAAATACAAGGTGGAGTTGTTAACTATTAATGATAAGGTCAAGGATAAGTGAACATTAGTAAATAATTCATTACAACCTATGTAGGTGGCATTATAGACTTTCACTTCCTCACAAGAATTGTATAGTTAGATGTTGATGACCTATAGTATTTAAAACATATAGTAAACCTCAATTGAAAGAACTAAGGATAAAAGTTTAAAGAAAAAGAAAGATATGAATGCTAATATTATAGTGCATAAGACATATCCAGATAAAGGCAAAGTACGAAAGAGGTAGAAAATCCCACAAAAAGAAATATATTTTTTCATAGAATCGTTAGAAACTTTATAACAAAGAATTAAATATTAAGGAACTGTAAGATAAAATTGATCTAAGTAGAATGAAATTCTTGTAGTGTGACTTAGAAGGGACATATGAAGAAAGGTTCTAAAGTTGGACAAGCTTAAGTAAAAAGGAATAAGGATTATGAAACTTCTGAGAAAGAAGATGCAGTAGATTGGATACTTAAACATTAATTGTAGTCTAAACTCGTA
Organism: Protea cynaroides; assembly: GCA_028583415.1. Taxonomy (NCBI): domain Eukaryota; kingdom Viridiplantae; phylum Streptophyta; class Magnoliopsida; order Proteales; family Proteaceae; genus Protea; species Protea cynaroides. Next base: position 25,240,689 of record CM053271.1, on the reverse strand, counting down.
GGAGTACCAAAATCTTTAATTTATTTTTTTAAATTAGCTATCTTTAAAAGTTAAACCTTCTATTATTATCTTCCACCTTGGTCATAAGGGTTTAGGACTATTTATTGTCCAAAGAAAGATTGTAAAGAATTATTGAATTTATGTGGTCCAATATAGGTTTATTGTGTTGATTTTATATATTCTCTTTAGGTATTTTTATCTCTATTTTGAGGTATATATATGTGGTATGTTGTTTGCATATTTTGTGGCTTATAAATTATTTATATGGTACCATTGTTTCTCGTCTATTATATTAATGGACTGATTTTATGGATGATTATTTAAATGAGTCACTTTGTAGTCCTCGACTTAATCGCACCTATCATGATGCGCTATGTGTTTACATAAGCATTGATTGGACCATGATGGGTTTCAGTGATGCAAGTCAAAATTACTCAGACTATGGGAGACATAGAGACTAGTCTCTCGATGGTCAGTACACATAGGGTCTGTAAAGTCCTTTATGAAAAACCTCATATACGTTGAATAATGACCTTAGTGTCTAATGTTCATTGTCAGTGACTTGATAATTATCAGAGGTATGCGTACCTATAAACTGTCAATTTAAAAAAATTTATCGTGTTTGATTTTGCATCAAATATTATAAATATAAAATATTATTTATTTTTATTTTTCCTTACAAAATCAGTGATATTTTTTTTTGTTTTATAAAAAAAAGAGAGGCAGTTTTATATTTTTGGTCCCTATTTATTATCTAGGAGCACTTGTGGTAATTGTCAAGGTATACCAAAAGATAATCTAGATATGCCATTAGGAGGCTAGCGTCTCACTTAGGGTTGGATTTTATGACTAGTCATCTCCACCCTAGAGATATAAATACATCTCAAGGTCACACAAGCAAGGGGAAAAAAAAACTCAAAATACCAAGTTTTGGTATACCTGTCCAGTTGGGCTGAGCACCTAAATTGCTTGTGATATCCCTAGATATCAAGTGGTTTCCTTAAATAATCATCCAGAGTTCTTCAACAAAAGATATTTTTAAATCATAAAAAAAAGAGATATGTCATTCTACTTCATTTCTTAGATTAAACAAGTGACATGACATTTGTAATAAGTTTTCAGCTTTGGTATATGATATTAGATATAATATAAAAATTCTTTTAGGATGCTTTTTCTAATAGCATAAGCAAGATAGTTCTACTAAAACTTTCCTTGTATAAGATTCATATCCTAGAAGTGATTCTGTTTTCTATATATGTGTTTCTATATATGAAGATTTATCATATCAAAGATGAGTATGTTCTTTTTTCTATTTTTTTCCTTATGACAAATTATGATATCTTTATAGTAATTTTCGTTGATTATGTTGATGATGATTTATTTTTTTTAAATCTTTCTCAAAAATTACATAAATAAAAGATGAACAGTCTAACAACATATTTTTTTATAAGAGTTATAATGAATTTACCATCATTTATGTTTATTTATAATATTCTATGAATAGGAAATGAAGAATCTTATTGGGTGTTAAAAAATTCTTTAAAATAAAAAGAAACTTTACGAGGATGAAAGGGTGAGTTAAAAATTTATATTATACTTGATAAGTCATCATGGAATTTGAAAAGAGTTGTCTTTTTATTTAACTTGTCATAATGGAGGGATGAAGAATTAATATTCGCTTTCGAGAATAAGAAGAGTTTAGGACGTTGGAAGATGAAAGTTCTAAGAAAATATAAAGTCACCATTATTTAGTCATCAAGCTATTAAATCATCAAATCATCAAATCAAGTACTTTGCTATGGTACATTGATGGACCTTGAATGACACTGAGAGGGGGTGAATCAGTGTGAATACTTTTTTTCTTGATATTTCTTTGCTCCCCAGTGCTTATGATAAACCAGACTTCCCCACACACAATCGTAGGGAAATCTACCTCGCAACCACTCAGTGGCCAGGTCTACCAGATTTGCACACCCATCCTGCAATTCATTCCACGCACTTCACAAAGTACATAATTAAAACAAACCACAACACAGAAGAATTGCGTGGTTCACCACCACAGTGAGTGATGGCTAATCCACGGAGTAATGCCCAATGGGCTCCGTATTTACTCAATACTCAACTTTTAACCCTTTACAGGACAAGGATGCTCACCCTAAATTTTCCCAGCATAAAACTGAGAGGGCGTAACAACGCCAGAATTCAGGCATAAAGCCAGTTTCCAGCACCCACTGAACACACCACAACTAAAACAATTTTTGGGGCTTATAATGATGCTCTACAATTAAATCCCACAAGCTAGATAGGTATTCCACTAATTTTTCTTTTCACCTATACAAGCATACAGTGCATGAAAATTATCAAAAGAGTTAGGGAATGAGAAAATCTCACAACCAATTTTTTCTGATAACTGATGAGGTTCCTCTTCTTCTGAAAATCAATCAATCCTTGCCATATGCAGAGAAGCTCCACCATTCTTCAAAAATCACAGCAGTACATCGACATGGGCACACATAGAGAGGATGAGTGATAGCTTTCAATTCCCAAAACTAGAAAAATCTCAAAGATTAAGGAAAACAAAGCTCTTTCTTCAAAAAACCCCTCTCTGCCTCTGTTTCACGTGGCCAAAAGCTTCTCAAACCATTCTCAATAGAAAGAGAATGAAAAACCTAGCTCGGTGCAACTTGGATCGTCGGATTTGGCCTCCAGATGATCAAGTTATGGCAAAAACAAGTTCGACCACTAAAAAAATTCTAAATGGAATCTTTCGGAGGCTTATCATACACCCGCGCAACACTGGAGCGCTTCCGCCTTGTGCGTTGTCACGTTTTGATTGGTCAATCAAAGCATCTCTTATAATAGCCGCTGGATCGAACAGAAAAAAGGCGGGATCGATTTTGCCCCGCTGGATCTGAATATGTTGCGTCAACGAAACTCGGAGTTAATACAATCCATACGATCTGGATCAATCGCGCGCTGTACCATCTGCGCGTCACACGGAATCAAGGTTCCGTTTCAATGTAATGCGGCGTAACTTATTAAGCTACATCTGACCAATAAGATATTGCGCGGGAGAATCTAGGCGCACCGTCAGCGCCACACCTGAGCCCACCTTCACAAGAACCGCCGATTTGGAATAACACTTGCGTGGCTCCATCTGAACCGTTGATATGGGATTTTGGCATTTTTAAACTGCCCAAAATACCCCTGAGAATAATGGAAATGGCCTCTGTATTCATATTTTGCTTTAAACAAACCCTGTAGAGTGATTTCTTCCCGAGAAGAAATCACTCTAAAATTGGTGCCTCTCTCTCTCTAGACAATGTGTTGAACATGTTGCGGGTGTGCTGAGCGCGCGCCTGTGCGCGCGGCTCTGCGTGCCAAGGCTGGCCATGGCATGGCCTGCGGGCCTAGCTGCTGCTTGTCTGTGGCTTGGCCTGCGGGCCTTGTTGCTGGGCAAGCCATGGCAGCTGCCTAGCATGCGGCCAAGGCTGGACCTCTGCCAACCGAAGACCAGTAGGTCCCACCCACACCTGGGTCCCATAAATTTCTCTCTCCTCTCTCTCTCTACAGGCTTCTCTCTCTTCTTTCTCTCTCTACAGTCTCTCTCCATTTTCCATGCTTCACATCACCTGTAACAAAACTGCATCACCTGTTTCACTACCATATCGCCTGTAGGGTCCGCAGACACTCTCTCATCAAACTGGACCCAGTTAGTCCAATTTGCCAACAATTACAATATGAAGGTTAAAAATCTCCCCCTTTGGAATTGTTGGCAACTACTCAATCCTACTCAATCCACAGACATTTCTCCCCCTTTGACAACAAGAACAAAGGGATTTGCCACATAGGAGTGCCCACCGCATCTTCCCAATCCTATGGACGCTCCAAAACATAAACTTATCTCCATAGCAACACAAAAAAAATACCAACAGACTCCCCCTAAGTCCTATATAAAAAAATAAAGAACAACAACCATACACTGCTGCTCCTCACTCCAAGCTCCTCAATGCTTGGTGAGGATAACTACTCCCATCTTCTGTCTTAAGTAGTCAAACTGTTCTTTAGGAAGAGGCTTTGTGAAGATATCTGCAATCTGCTCTGTTGTTGGAATGAAATCTAACTGAACTTCTCCTTCCAAGACCTTTTCTCTCAAGAAGTGATACTGAATGGCTATGTGCTTTGTCCTGGAGTGCATAACTGGATTTTTAGAGATATTTATAGCACTAGTGTTGTCACAGAACATTGAAATAGGCTTGTCTGACTCAATGCCTAAATCCTTCAACATTTGTTTCATCCACAAAACCTGTGTACAACAAGAGGTAGCTGCAATGTATTCAGTCTCTGTAGTAGATAATGATACTGACTCCTGTTTCTTACTGTGCCAAGCCACTAAATTTCTACCAAGATAGAAGACACCTCCACTAGTGCTCTTCCTATCATCAACACAACCTGCCCAATCTACATCTGAGTAGGATGACAAAACCAGATCCTTGCTTTTTGCATACCAGAGACCATACTCCATTGTCCCCTTCAAGTATCTGAAGATCCTCTTCACAGCTACCACATGTGTCTCCTTTGGGCCAGTTTGAAATCTAGCTACCATGCACACAGACTGAAGTATATCTGGTCTAGTAGCAGTCAAGTAGAGCAGACTTCCAATCATTGACCTGTACATAGTATTATCAACTGATGGAGAGTCATCCTCTTTAGTTAGCTTACAACTTGTCATCATTGGAGTGCTCATGGGTGTACAGTCTTCCATTGTGAATTTCTTCAACATTTCCTTCACATATTTAGTCTGAGATAAAAAGAATCCATTCTTTAACTGACTGATCCGCAGACCTAAAAAATAAGATAGTTCCCCAATCATGGACTTCTCAAACTCATCTTGCATTCTCTGAGCAAAGTCCTGACATAATTCATCCTTTTGGCCTGCAAAGATGATGTCGTCTACATACACAACCACAACTGTCTGACTACCATCAACAGATTTGACATACAGGTTGCTATCAACTAGTCCCTTCTTGAAACCCAATTGACAGAGATAAGTGTCAAGCCTTGAATACCATGCTCTTGGTGCTTGCTTCAGTCCATACAATGCTTTTCTCAATCTGCAAACAAATGTAGGGTCTTCACTCAGTTGAAATCCTTTTGGTTTCTCTATATACACCTCTTCTTCCAAGTCAACATTCAGAAAAGCTGACTTGACATCCATCTGATAAACTTTGAAGTTCTTGTGCACTGTAAAAGCAAGAAACTTCCTGATAGCTTCCAACCTAGCCACAAGAGCAAATGATTCTTCAAAGTCAATGCCCTCAACCTGAGCATATCCTTTACAAACTAATCTGGCCTTGTTCCTTACAATTTTACCATCTTCATTGAGCTTGTTCCTGTAGACCCATTTAGTGCCAATAACATTCTTGTCTATAGGCCTTGGCATAAATTCCCAAGTTTTATTTTTCTCTATTTGATCCAACTTTTCATTCATTGCCTTGAGCCAACTTGCATCTTCACATGCCTCTAAAAAAATTTTGGTTCAATATGAGATAGTAAAGAAAACATTTGTTTTGGTTGTCTCACCTTTCTTGTTTGCATACCAGCAGATGGATCACCAAGAATTAATTGATCAGGATGATTCTTTTTTACTCTACTTGAGCCACTTTTGTTCTGCCTATTTGCTTCTGAATCTGACTGCTCTTCTCTTTCTTCTGTCTCAACCATAGCTCTCTGTCTTGGCTCTTTGTAACATCCTGCTCCTTTTCTGTTTCAATGTCATTCTGCTCACTGTCCAGGTCTTCAAAAATAGGAACCTCATTATTTGATCTTGTAGGAGAATTCTTGTGCTCATCAACTCTCACATCTGCACTTTCAACAATTTTGCCAAGTTTTTTATTGTAACATTTATATGCTTTGCTTGAGGTAAAGTAGCCAAGAAAAATTCCTTCATCTGCTCGATCATCAAACTTCCCTAAATCATGATTGATGTTTTTGATATAACATTTACTACCAAACACTTTGAAGTGCTTTGCTGTGGCCTTTTTACCAAACCATAATTCATAGGGAGTTTTGTCTTCATGTTGTCTCAATATACACCTGTTCTGAACATATACTACTGTATGGACTGCTTCTCTCCAGAATTTGTTCCCCATGTCATTTTCTGTCAACATAGTCCTGGCCATCTCTTGAACAGTTCTATTCTTTCTTTCTGCAACACCATTTTGTTGTGGTGTTCTAGGAGCTGAAGTTTGTCTCTTGATGCCATTCTCGAAACAAAAATCTGTAAAATTAATCCAGGTGTATTCTCCTCCCCTGTCAGACCTTAAACATTTAATTTTTCTTTCCTGTCTCATTTTCAACTTGAGCTTTGAAGATTTTAAACTTCGCAAGAGCCTCTGACTTATTTTTCAAGAACATTACCCAAGTCATCCTGGAGTAGTCATCTATGAATAGAATAAAGTACCTCTCTCCTGAGATGCTCTGAGTTCTCACTGGCCCACATAGATCTGTGTGAATAATCTTAAGTGGTTGAGTAGTATGGTAATCTTTTGGTTTAAATGATACTCTTGTCTGCTTCCCTTTCTGACAAGATGGACATATGCCATTGGTAGGCTTCTTCAAAGAGGGGATATCTCTCACAACATTTTTATTGGAAATCTTTATTAAATTTTCAAATCCAATATGCCCCAGTCTTTTGTGCCATAGCCATGTTTCTTCTTCTTGGCTCAACATGCAATTTTCTTGAAAATCTTCAGACAATGTATAAAGATTTCCTGACGTTCTCTTTCCAGTTGCCATAAATTTGCCACTGTCAGTTCTTCGAATCTCACATCCTTGATCACTGAAAATTAATCTGTGGCCCTTATCACAAAGCTGACTGACACTCAATAGATTATGTTTCAAGCCTGAAACATAGAGATCCTCATGAGATTTTACCTTCCCATTGTTGAGGCTAATGCTTCCTTTCCCAATAATCTTTGCACCAATATCATTACCAAACTTGACTGAGCCTCCTTCATAATGTTGAAGTTTCTGAAACCTCTTACTATCTCCTGTCATATGACTCGAACATCCACTGTCAAGAATCCATGGTGTAGAACTATTTTGAGCCTTGAGAGCTGTCTGTACAACCAAAGAGCTATTTTTCTGAACCCAGACCCTCTTATTTGATTTAGATATTTCATCTTGCTTCTGTCTTGGAATCTTGCTTCTAATTCTGTCATACTGTCTCTGTGAAGGTGGCATAGGGGGAAAGATGGTTCTACAGTTCCTTGCTATATGCCCAATTTTGTTACAGTTATAGCATTCAACAAAATTTTCTTCAAGAGGGGCAAATTGATTTCTGCTTTCAAATCTAACTTGACTCATATTGAACTTGCAAGTAGCTATTCTGTGACCATAAGTATTGCATTTATAACAGTAACCATGAAAATAAGATCTTGACCTAGAAGGAGCCACATAACTCATCTGTCTCTGCAATGCATTGGAATAATTTCTTCCATAGATGTTAGTCATTTCAACTCTCCTACCTTGCCTTGCATTGTTGGTCAGTGGAGTAGGAACATGATTTACTTTTTTATCATAAACCACAGCAGCCTTGCCCTTTTCACTCTCTTTCACAAAAGAGATGGAACCTTTTCTATTTGAGTTTGCATTATTTGAAGTCTCTCCCTTATAAAAACCAAGACCAAATTTTACATTGAAAGGTCTTTGAGAATTTATAATCTGATCTAGCTTTCTGCTACTAGGATGTATTGTAGTGTTGTTTAGCTCATCATATTTGTTCAATTTTTGTTGTCTTTCAAACTCTTCTATTTCATATTCATTCACCTTTGCTTTTAACAAAATAAATTCCTTCTCAAGCTCTTCAAATTTACTCATCACAGGGGCTTATGTTTCAAGTTGAGCTCTCAAACCTGTATTCTCAGTAATTAGTTTGGAGTGGTCTATAGATACCTGTTCAAGCTGAGTCTTGAGATCTTCAACAATTTTCTTGGATTCTACAACTTGAATTCTCAAATCTTGAATTACCTTTTTCAATTTTTTAACTTCTTGTGAGGCAAGCTTGTTATATTTTCTTTCTTTCTTGAGTTCCTTCATAGCTGTAGCAAACTCTTCTTCAAAGTTTACCTCACCTTCTTCATCATCACCAGAGCTTGAAATTTCATTCCCTTTTTCTTCTTCACTACTAGAGATAAATTCCACAATGCCTTCTTCATTGCTTCTTGAGGAGCATTTTTCTTTAGCTGTGTTCTTCTCTTGATCTTCAATGTAAACCATGAACAAAGCCTCACTAGGCTCATCTTCTGAGACTTCATCAGAGTCATCATCCGAGGATTCAGTGCTTCTTTTAGAGATAAAACTCTTTCTGTTTGACCTGTTTTTCTTGAAGTTGTAGTTTTTCTTTCCCATAAACTTATTTTTTCTATCATCTTCATCATCACTGTCAAACTTACTCTTCATTGGGCACTTTACAGCGAAGTGTCCAACTTTACCACAATTAAAGCATTTAAATGGAAGCTTGTTTTTATACTTTCCTGTACCTTTTTTTAATTTCCTAGTGAAATGAGCTGTGGCTTCATCTTCACTTTCTTCCTCATTTTGTTTTTCAGAAATCTTCAGCTTCTTCATAGCCTTGAAATCTACCTGCTTGTTACTAGTAGTTCCTGGATCAATCCTCATCTCAAAAGCTGTTAAAGCTCCATGAATTTCATCAATAGTAACCTGTTCCAAGTCCTTGGTTTCTTCAAGAGCTGATACCTTTGACTTAAATTTTGGAGTGAGAGACCTCAAAATCTTCTGACAAACAATATGACCTTTTAAATCTTCACCAAGTCCTCTAATAGAATTGACCACTTCATTAACCCTGTTCATGTATTGATCAATGGTCTCATCTTCATTCATCTTCAGATTCTCAAACTGATCTCTGAATGTCTATAGCTTGACAGTCTTGATTTTCTTATCTCCTTCATATATGTTGATCAGTCTGTCTCATACTTCCTTTGCTGTCTTGTAGTCCATGATTTTAGCCAGTTCACTATTTGTCAGTCCCCCTTGAATGGCATTGAGAGCCTTTCTATTATTCTCAAAATTCTTTTTGTCTACAACTGTGGGAGCATTTGTATCATGTGGAGTGTAGCCATTCTCTACAGAAGCCCAAACATCATAACCAAGAGATCCTACATAAACCTTCATTCTTCTTTTCCAAAAGACAAAATCCATCCCATCAAACAAGGAGGGCTTGTTTGAACCTTCTCCTGGTGCCATATATTTTATTCTGATCTTCTCAGTTGCTGATTAAGCTGTCACTGAGCCTGGTGCTCTGATACCAATTGATGGACCTTGAATGACACTGAGGGGGGTGAATCAGTGTGAATACTTTTTTTCTTGATATTTCTTTGCTCCCCAGTGCTTATGATAAACCAGACTGCCCCACACACAATCGTATGCAAATCTACCTCGCAACCACTCAGTGGCCAGGTCTACCAGATTTGTACACCCATCCTACAATTCATTCCACGCACTTCATAAAGTACATAATTAAAACAAACCACAACACAGAAGAATTACGTAGTTCACCACCGCAGTGAGTGATGGCTAATCCACGGAGTAATGCCCAATGGGCTCCGTATTTACTCAATACTCAACTTTTAGCCCTTTACAGGACAAGAATGCTCACCCTAAATTTTTCCAGCATAAAACTGAGAGGGCGTAACAACGCCAGAATTCAGGCATAAAGCCAGTGTCCAGCACCCACTGAACACACCACAACTAAAATAATTTTTGGGGCTTATAATGATGCCCTACAATTAAATCCCATAAGCTAGATAGGTATTCCACTAATTTTTCTTTTCACCTATACAAGCATACAGTGCATGAAAATTATCTAAAGAGTTAGGGAATGAGAAAATCTCACAACCAATTTTTTCTGATAACTGACGACGTTCCTCTTCTTCTGATAATCAATCAATCCCTTGCCATATGCAGAGAAGCTCCACCATTCTTCAAAAATCACAGCAGTACATCGACATGGGCACACATAGAGAGGATGAGTGATAGCTTTCAATTCCCAAAACCAGAAAAAATCTCAAAGATTAAGAAAAACAAAGCTCTTTCTTCAAAAAACCCCTCTCTGCCTCTATTTCACACGCCAAAAGCTTCTCAAACCATTCTCAATAGAAAGAGAATGAAAAACCTAGCTCGGTGCAACTTGAAACGTCGGATTTGGCCTCCAGATTATCAAGTTATGGCAAAAACAAGTTCGGCCACTAAAAAAATTCTAAATGGAATCTTTCGGAGGCTTATCGTACACCCGCACAACACTGGAGCGCTTCCGCCTTGTGCGTTGTCACGTTTTGATTGGTCAATCAAAGCATCTCTTATAATAGCCGCTGGATCGAACAGAAAAAAAGGCGGGATCGATTTTGCGCTGCTGGATCTGAATATGTTGCGTCAACGAAACTTAGAGTTAATACAATCCATACGATCTGGATCAATCGCGCGCTGTACCATCTGCGTGTCACACGGAATCAAGGTTTCGTTTCAACGTAATGCGGCGTAACTTATTAAGCTGCATCTGACCAATAAGATATTGCACGGGAGAATCTAGCCGCACCGTCAGCGCCACACCTGAGCCCGCCTTTACAAGAACCGCCGATTTGGAATAACACTTGTGTGGCTCCATCTGAACCGTTGATATGGGATTTTGGCATTTTTAAACTGCCCAAAATACCCCAGAGAATAATGGAAATGGCCTCTGTATTCATATTTTGCTTCAAACAAACCCTGTAGAGTGATTTCTTCCCGAGAAGAAATCACTCTAAAATTGGTGCCTCTCTCTCTCTAGACAATGTGTCGAACATGTTGCGGGTGTGCTGAGCGCGCGGCTGTGCGTGCCAAGGCTGGCCATGGCATGGCCTGCGGGCCTAGCCCGCTTGTCGTGGCTTGGCCCGGGGGGCCTTGTTCTTCGGGCAAGCCATGGCAGCTGCCTAGCATGCGGCCAAGGCTGGACCTCTGCCAACCGAAGACCAGTGGGTCCCACCCACACCTGGGTCCCACAAATTTCTCTCTCCTCTCTCTCTCTACAGGCTTCTCTCTCTTCTTTCTCTCTACAGTCTCTCTCCATTTTTCATGCTTCACATCACCTGTAACAAAACTACATCACTTGTTTCACTGCCATATCGCCTGTAGGGTCCGCAGACACTCTCTCTCATCAAACTGCCCAGTTAGTCCAATTTGCCAACAATTACAATATGAAGGCCAACAATTATGGTTAAATCTGTTTGTTTTCAAGCTATTTTATACATAACAATTAGATATTTATTTTTAGATCTAATTCACATGTACTTTAACTTATTTTTATTTTCTTTAATATCAATTTTAGTGGAAATTAGTTTAAATATCTTGTATGAATTAAGTTTGAGGTTGATTAATTCATTATTTCAATGCTTAGATATGATGACACCTATCAATTAATCACATAGATGAGATAGAACTGTGGATGGACTAGTAAACCCCTCGTGTCACTGTCCATCAGATAGACATAGTGATAGGTTAAATTCTTTCTTACACTTATCGGATATGGGATGAGTTTAACATATCCTTGTATTGAAATTAATTTATTGTGAATGAGCCTTGGTCGATTAGATTCTTTCCTATGTCCATCGGATACAGGAAGGATTTAAAAAATCATAGATCTCTTTGTTATATTATCACAAAATATCCCATGTTACATTATTTTTGTACAAATATAATAGGTTTTAATCTCCAAACTTATTATATAAGTTACATGCTTAAGACAGATGGTAAGATCATCTAGTTCTTTGAACATATCTGATATTATAAAAAAATTACATCTTGACTTGACCCAATTATACTAAATGAAAATATAAAATTGATTTATTCATTGATTTTCATAATTATTCTCTTTGTATTAAAGAGAAATGTCCTCTTGTGTATGATGTGCATTATTTCAAATCTGTTAAGGTTACCTATCAAAAATAGACATAGATGGATAATAGAGTGAACTATTTAATATTGGGATATATGATAGATTCTTTTATGGTTCGCTTTATGAATAGACTAAAGCTATTCTTAATAGTCTTGAATTAAAATTTGATTAGAAATATAATCAGTATATTGAAGACTTGTGAAAAAAATTTATCAGAACTAAATTATCAGAAGAAGAAGATGTAGTGAGCATGTAAATAATATGATTGCTATTGTTGATGAGTTAGGTCTACAAGGAAGGTCCGTTGATGAGAAAACTAAGATATCCCCTATTTTATCCTCTTTGTGTGATTCCTATAAAACTATAAGATAAATCTATTTTATTTTTTGTTTGGATTGGACTATTGATGATCTTTTATCCAAACTTATTAGTCATGAAGATGCTAAGTTAAGAAAGAAGAATTTTGTAATCAATGCTATTGATAGGAATATAGATAAGTCAAAGTATGAAATGAAATATCGAAAGAAAAAAAAAGATTGAAAAAAAAAATGGACACCAAAGTGAGACAAAATACTGAGTTTAAATCTAAATAGATAGTTTGTTATTTTTGTAAGAAGATTGGACATAAAAAGACTCAATGTCATTATTTCTTAAAGCCTAGTGGGAAATAGTCCAAATGGATTCAAGAAACTTCAGAGAATAAGTGATAATAGTAGTTTAATTACATAAAAAACGATGATAAAATATAGATTGAAGGAATTGGAGTTTTTTGAATTGAATCTGAATGATGGGATAAATTTTAATTAGTTAAATGTTTATATGCACTTAGTTTTAAAAGAAATTTATTATCTATTTTAATGTTGGAAAAACTTAAATATAAATTTTATTTGGTAGTGGAAAATTTTTAATGAAGAAATTATATAAAATTATATTGCATGATTTTAGAAACAATAATATGTATTAAATGCAATTATTTGATAATATTGTATACAATATTGAACTTGATATAAATGATAATGTTACTTTTCTTTAGCATTTAAGATTGAGACATATTAATATAAGTAAAATTGATAGATTGATTAATTTTGATATTTTAACTGAAGTAACTGTAGAAAAATTTCTTACATGTGAAAGTTGTATTTCTAGTAAAATGATCAAGAAATCTTATACAAAAGATGAAAGATATGCTCATGTATTAAAAGGTCCATACTAATGTATGTTGACCTAAAAGTATTAGTGTAAGAGATGATTTTTATTATTTTATTACTTTTATCGATGATTTTTTAGATTTGACTCTGTACATCTGTTGAAACATAAGTCTGAAACTTTAGAGTTTTTTAAATCTTTTCGGCTTGAGGCTAAAAAATTGACTGGACAAGTGATCAAGTTACTAAATTCATATCGAGGTAGAGAATATATATCTGATGATTTTGAGTTGTATTACCTTAAAAATGATATTAAATATTTTTTTTACTCTACCTCATACTCCAGAGGCTAATGGATTTGTAAAAAGGCAGAATCGAACTCTGTTAGATATGGCTTGATCAATAATAGCAAGAGCAAATTTGTTAACTTTTTTAAAAAAAGACATTATATGCAGCAATGCATATTTTAAATAGAGTTTCCATCAAAATAGTGAATTTTACCCCATATGAATTATTTTATGATAAGAGAGCAAGTATTACTCATATTCGAATATGATGATGTATTGCTTATATTTTGATTCCTGATCTAAATAGGATTAAATTATTATTGAAAGTTAAAATATGTGTCATGATTGGGTATTCTTATCGTTCTAAAGGATATAGGTCATATGATCTTGAGAATAAAATGATAATTAAAAATAAAAATGTGATATTCTTAAAAGATCGCTTTGATATTGGGAGTTCAGGTAATGATGATAAAAGTGTTTTGAAGGAGTTAATAGAAACTAATGAAAGTCATCAAGACTTTGTTATTGAGGGATCCTCAGATTCTATTATTTTGTCAAACATAAAAAATGTTAAGTGTTTTGGCCCTGATCCGTCTCGTAGGCCCACCAAGCTTACTGGACTTGCAAGACAAGCAAATACAAGGGGAGGAGGTGGGTGTGTGGTCCCGTGTCCACTTCGATGCCAAAGTTAGGGCTCTGTGAACAGTTGATGGGCTCGGTGTAGAGCTCACAACAATATTTAAGTGTAAGTGGGGTAGGTGTGAGATTCTCCGTCCCAGGTATCAGAGCAAGAATCCCAAGGATGAGTAATGAGTAATAAATCTTCTAGTACCTGAATTCTCAATATTTGCCCTATTTATAGTGAATAGTGCATTTTCCTTTAATACCATTTTTACCCTTTGCTCCTTTGTTTGAGTTTGTGAAGATACTTTCTTATGTCCAATCAGAAACATCCACGTGGCTTGTTGGTTGAGTCCTACGTGTTATGGTTCTATTGACAACGTGGTAGAATTCTCCAACACTTGCCTCGTTGTCCTACTGAATCTGTAGGGTTCGGCTGAGCAAAGAAGAACGATGGAAATTCCCCCCAACAATAAGCAACATTCTAAGCTCTTAAGAAGAAGTCAAAGGACATCCAAAGCTCTAGACATATTAAATATTTTTTCATGTATTTGAGAGAATTATATGAAAGACTGACCATTAATGAAGTTATTGATGATCCTGTTATTTACTGTCAAGCTATGTCAGATATTGATTCTCAAAAATAAATTAATGCTATGAAAGAAGAAATCAAATCTATGAATAAGAATAATGTATAGTGATTAGTTAATAGGCCTGTAAACATTAAAATGGTTGGTTATAAATGGATTTTAAAAAGAAAGAAGGTCATAAGGATGCATATCTTACATTATATGTTGATGATACTTTACTTATAGGAAATGGCATTAACATGTTAATAAGAGTGAAATAATATTTATTTAACATATTTGAAATGAAAGACTTAGGTAAAGCTTCTTATATTTTGGATATCAAAATTGGGTGAGATACGTAAAGAAGCTTAAGCTTGCCTTACGAGAAATATAATGATACCTAGCTGAAAAGATTTCACATGACTAATTATTTTAGTGAAAAAATTTTATATAATAATCTTACGCTACTTACCCAGAATGATTGCTCTCAGTCTACAAAGAAAAAATTGAATGTGTTGTTGTATCATTATGCCTCTGTTATGGGAGACTTGATGTATGTTATGGTCTGTACTCGATTAAACATAGATATCGCAACTGGCATGATCACTTGTTTTCAAAGTAATCCTGGTAAAATATATTATATTATTGTATAATAGATTCTGAGGTATCTAAAGCAAACAAAAGGCTTTAGATTGATGTATTATTCTGATCAACTGAATATCCTTGGATATTTTGATTCTAATTATCAAGGATGTATTAATAGTAGAAAATCTATCTCTAGTTTTGTATTCACTTTTGTGATGGTGCTTAGAAGAGTAAGAAACAAGAATGTGTTGTGCAGTTTACTATGGAAACTGAATATATTGCATTGAATGCGGCAACTAAAGAAGTTATGTACCTTCTAAAGTTCTTATTGGAACTGTTGATAGTGAATTATGTGGAAAAATCTATTCTACTTTTATGTGATAATAATGGTCTTTT
>CM053271.1:25145989-25224636 GCA_028583415.1 Protea cynaroides | reverse complement strand
TTTTGGAGGTCCGACCGCTTAGTTGTGGTGTGCGACCCTTCCCTAAAATTAAGTGTTTTTGGGTCGATTTTATACCTGGGATCTCGATCTCCTTCATGCCCTTGGTCCATTAGACTCGACCATGATGGGTAAACCTGATTCAAGGTGGTAAGACCGGGTTAGTTTGACACGGGTCTTACACATCTATTAGCAATTAAAATCACAACACATCGATTGTGTCATTTAACCCACGTTTGCGGCAAAGCGATTAATCATTGATTCCATTATTCCAATGAAGTTACAACGCTCCATACTCTCTTTACGACATTACACCATATATAGGGAAACCCTAAATCTTAGAAGTACAAGATTGCCTTAGTAAAACCACCTCAAAAATTTTGGGTTGGGGACTGTGCCCTCGAACCCCCACCTTGGGGCAAGGGGGCTTTCACCCTTTGCAACACTCCCCCGGGGCCCATTCAACGGTTAGCAGGGCCACTACATTACAATGGCAAAATGAATATTACTTCTTAAATTAATATAATATCAAGCTTTACATGTAACATTATCAACTTTATTCCTTCTTCTTGTGTATTTGATGCAAATGAACTCTTGATCTCAATTAGCCCATGTAATTGTTAATAGCACTTAGGGGCTGTTTGATAAAATTTCAATTTTGGGATTCTTACTTCTGGTTCAAATTTCTACTCCAACTTCAAAAGGATTCAAGAGTATGAGGGAGTAGAAACATGTTTGTTAACCTAATTTAGTCATGGACTCCAGAGTAGTGGTGGGGGGTGGCGGATGGTGGCACTGGTGGTGAGTGGTGATGGTTAGTGAAGGTGGTGGTGGGTGGGAGGTGGTGGTGAAGGGTGGTGGTGGTGGGTGGGTGGTGGTGGTGGTGGAGGGTGGTGGTGGATGGTGGTGGCGGTGGTGGTGGGTGATAGTTGGTGGTGGTGGTGGTGGTGGTGGTGGTGGCGGTGGTTGGTGGCTGGCTGGTGGTGGTGATGGTAGGTGGCGGTGGGTGGTAGTGGATGGTGGTGGCGGTGGTGGGTGGTTGGTTGTGGTGGCAACGGGGGGTGGTGGTGGTGGGTGATAGTTAGTGGTGGTGGTTGGTGGCTGGTGGTGGTTGGTGGCTGGTGGTGGTGGCGATAGTAGGTGGAGGTGGGTGGTGATTGAGGATGGTGGTGGTGGCTGTGGGTGGTAGTGGATGGTGGTGGGTGGTTGGTGGTGGTGGCGACGAGGGGTGGTGGTGGTGGGTGATAGTTGGTGGTGATGGTAGGTGATGGTGGCGGTGGTTGGTGGCTGGTGGTGGTGGCGATGGTAGGTGGCGGTGGTTGGTGGCCGGTGGTTGGTGGTGGTGGCGATGGTAGGTGGCGGTGGGTGGTGATTGAGGGTGGTGGTGGTGGTGGTGGTGGGTAGTGGTGGCGGTGGGTGGTGGCGGTGTGGTGGTGGTGGTGGTGGTGGCGGCAGTGGGTGGTGGCGGTGGTTGGTGGTGGCTAGTGGGTTGTGGTGTTGATGGTGGTAGTTGGTGGTAGTAGTAGTGTGGGGTGATTTTTACTCCAAAATTGTGCTCTGAAGTCGAAAAGCATCTATTTGATGCTCTAAAAAATTGGATTCTAGAGCTCATTTGGAGTCGGTTCACTCATGGATTTTCCAGAAGTCCGAATCGGGTTACCAAACAGGCTTCTACTCCGTTTATGCTCCATAAATCAGAATCCAACTTCTGAAGTGTTACCAAACACCCCCTTAGCCACACTTTTACTAACTCAGTGTCCTTTCAATGTAATCTCAATGAGTGAGCTCATACCCCAGGACAAAATATGGGGACAGCACTACTCTTCTGGTTCAGGTTTGCATATAACTAAATATACCTTTGCCTCAATGGTAATTATTAGTCGGGAAAGGTTCTATATGTCCGGCTGTGTGGCTTGAACCAATGCGGGGACGAATGAAAGTGTATGCTCGAGCATCCAATTCGGGAGCGGAATGATCATTTTCACCTATCCTGTGTTGGGTGCAGGAACAAATTGGCGGAAGGTCTTTTTCCATTATTGGCATTAGGAAACATATAAAAGGAGTAGAAGAATTTTTTTTTTTTTTTTTTTTTTGAGAAACTTTTCCTTTACCCTGGGCGAAGAAAGTGAAGCAAAATGAGGGGACAAGATCATAAATGATCTGCCCTACCCCTCATATAGAACGAATTCCCATAATGACCCATCACTATTTCTGGATCGTAATCTATTCCCACCAAAGCCTAATGTTAAGAGATTCTTATTCACTATGGGTGACAAAAAAAAAAAAAAAAGTTGGGACCATCCATTTTGTTTTTTTTTTCATTTTTGATTTGAGAGGAAGAGAGAGGAAAATGAAAAACTATAAAAGCATTTTTGTAATTTGAGGTAGACGGTCAAGAATCTTGAGCAGAGGAAAGTCAAGAGGTTAGTCTTTGGTTGTCCCACCAGTTACCTAACTATGGATATCATAGAGATGCTTTAGAAAGGATGTCATTGTCTGCCTTGTTGGTCGATGGAGTGCAAAAAGGGGTGTAGTTCCTTGGCGATGTAAGCACTGAGCCTTCGGTATTATCTTTATCAAATTAGGTGGCGTCTTTTCATTGTTTCAGGGAAGCGAACATGGTTGCAAACTCTCTGTCATAGTCTATGACGAGAACCCAGTCATGTAGAGTTAAGGAGAGTTGCCCAAGTTTGTTTACCATTTACCTTAAAATTAGTTATCAAGAATTAATTTGAGATTAAAACCTATCATAAAATTAGGTCAAAACCTAGATTGCTTAGATCAATGTTGTGCAAATGAGTCTTATATGATACAGGACTCTAGAAAATTAAACATTTAGGCCTGCAGTCTTTTATTTAAGACGAAATCAAGAGGAAGTAGTGGCCAAAGGAGATAAGATGAGATAAGACACTAGTGAATTTCTGGAACAAACAATTTGTCATTGACAATTAAGGTGCCTTTTGTTTGATCAATTGGTTTCCCATCAGTACTTTTCACAAGGAAACAGTTCCTACAGATATTTTCCGTCTAGGCTGATCCTTAAGCTTCAAAGGCGTCATCCATCATGTCACAATGTCGACTACTTCATACTTCAAATACAAGTGGTTTTTTTCAATGGGAATATATGGTTCCCGTAAACTGGCACCTTACCATATGTTCTTTCATAGATATTTTTTGTGGATTATTTCTTGCATCTCCTTTATATTGTCTTTAATGGCATCCAACCCCTCGAGTTCTTAGTTAATTATACGAATCTCCCCTAATATGTATCATATGGACTTTGTTCATTATGACAGGTCTATTAATTGACGAAGTGGTCTTCTTAAAAGTTTTTAATACCTAAACTACCCTTCTACCGAGTAAAGTTACCATTTACCATGCATTTTTAAATTTAATAAAAAAGGAGGTGCTGGAGGATCTTTTTTCCCTGGAATTGGCGGTGGAGGAGGTGCCAGTGGACCTTTTTTTTTTTTTTTTTTTTATGAGAATGGATTTGATGTTCTCTATTGAAGGATGCTTGAGGATCAGCATAAGAGAAGGGGAAGACGAAGACGAAGAAGAAGAGGTGGGTTATCAGTAAGCAGGTGTTTTGTTAGGTTAACCATGATTTTTGAACCCTTTTTTTTTTTTTTGGGTGTGAATTTGCGGTTTGATTTCTGGAAGAACAGATTAAAAGGTTTTCGTTCATGGAAAAAGGAAGATTTTGAATTCTAGATTTTGTAGATTATCGAATTTACATTGAAGATATTGCTGGTAGCCACGAAAAAATGATTTGGCAATCCATAATGTTGACATATAAAGAACGTTGAGAGTTAACAGAATAAATGGACTATTGTAAATGGATTTTGAAATCTGTTAGTTATATGTTCGGTATACCTAGGGTCACTAAGTTATACAAACAGAAAGAAAACCAGAATTGCAGATGAAGTAAGAAGTCGGAATAGCCAAGAAACCAACCCAATCTAATCCGGTGGAGCTACCATGTGTTAGGATTAGAGATACGCAAACAAGAAGAAAACACAAGAATTAACGTGGTTCAACACCCCATCGGGGATGCCTACGTCCACTAGAGAAAAGAGAAATTCTTTATTCCCAAGAAACTTCTACAGCTCTCTACCTGACAGACATATCTCATCTGTCAGCCTTACAGCACCTTCAGCTCTCCACTGTCAGAGGAGAATCCTCTGACAGCCCTTACAGTCTTACCTAGGTTTTCCCACACAGAGACAATTTATAGGGAAATCTAGAAACTCTAATCCCACACAATTACAAGTTTACCCCATACATGTAATAGACTTATATTCTAATACAAATACTACCATCATAATTATGTAAACCCCACAGAATATAAGACACCAACCCAACAAATCTCCACCTCACTTGGATTCTGCAAACCACCTTGAAGAAAATCCCGTTGATGTTGATTATGTAACTCTCTCTCTCTGTCAAACAGCTACACCCAAACCAGCATAACCCACACCCCGTTCGGATGTCCTGTACAGTTCATCACCTTACAATGTGATGTGACTTTATCAATCCCACTATTGCAGCATCACCAGAGAGATCACCGTCACTCACAATCCTCTTGCAATTCCAATTACACCTGGAACCCGAGTCTCTCACCACCGCACCTCCAATGCAGACCTTGAGAACCGATTCATCATCCCAACCCTCTGCAACTCCAATTGTACCTAGAACCCAAGCCTCTCACCTCTGCACCTTTGCACCTCCAATGTAGACCTAAAGATCCGACTCCTTGTTCTACCCCGCCAGTACTCCTTTGCCACACGATGCGACATAAACTGGTCATTATGCGCATTGTATCGAGATTTAAACCCGCCGTCAGATCCAACACCCAATCTGATCAAGTCCACCAGGCCACTGAGATCCATTGCCACCGCACTTGAGTCAAACTCTACAAATCTCGACTCCATGATCCCTGCTGGCACATGCGATGACAGGAAGAATCATCTTCCTAGCTTGAGATTCCCTTCAATCTCTTCTTGACGGCACCCTTGTTTTTTTTTTCTACGTTTTCAAGTTCTTTTTTTTTTTTTTCACACTACCGTAATCATGATCTTGAAAACCATAGATCAAGAAAAAGTTTAAAAAAAACTCAACCCTATTTTTTTGTTTTTTGTTTTTTGTTTTTTTTTTTTTTTGCTAATTCCTTTACTTTTCCAAAGGAATATCAGAGAAAAAAATGGAAAAAAAAAAACTCACCCTTTTTTTCCTTTTCTTCTTCTTCTTCTTCATACCTTCTATGCACCTCCCTCCTCCTAGATCACTGATCGATCTATCAAACCTAACTCTGATCACACTTGTTAGGATTGAAAATACGTAAACAAGAAGAAAACATAAGAATTAACGTGGTTCAGCACCTCACCGTGGGATACCTACGTCCACTAGAGAAAAGAGAAATTCTTTACTCCCAAAAAACTTCTACAGCTCTCTACCTGATAGGCATATCTCATCTGTCAGTCTTACAGTGTCTTCAGCTCTCCATTGTCAGAGTAGAATCCTCTGACAGCCTTTACAGCCTTACCTTGGTTTTCCCATACAGAGACAATTTATAGGGAAACCTAGAAACCCTAATCCCACACAATTACAAGTTTATCCCGTACATGTAATAAACTTATACCCTAATATAAATACTATCCTCATAATTACGTAGACCCCATAGAATACAAGACATCAACCCAACACCATACACCTTCAGTGTCAGCATCACCGCCTTCTCCACCTCCTCCTCAAACCCAGCAAAGAAAAATCCACTAGGATTTCTTTGAACGCTACGAAAGTCTTCGATGCAGATTTTCACGACAACACTCTAGTCATCATTGACTTCTTTGAACAACTCCCACCCGGATAGGTTCGTTATGTTGATGCCCCAAATAGAAATGTTGACCAAGGTAGACAGTGTGGCTCTTAGACTTTCTTTGGTATTATTTTTCTTTTTTCTTTTTAACCGGTTTAACAAAAATCATTTTTTAAATTATTTTTTTTCAAAAATAAAATATTGTTTGGTAATTATTATGCATAAACATTTTAGAATGAAAAATAAGTTCAGTATTCTATTAAGAATAAAATGTGTTTTTACTTCTTCAAGTTACAAAATTTTCAAGTCATGATATTTTGTGATTCCCTTATTTGATCGACATGAAATTTGGATACCCTTATTGTTTTTTCCTGGCATTAATAACCAACGGATATGATCAGAGGTTGGACAGCTAGAAAAATACAACTGAGCTGACCGAAAGCAAGAACAAGAGTTAGATTTCTTTAAGTTGTAGAGTTTTTTAAGTATGCTATTTTGTGATCTCCTTATCCGATCAACTTGAATTTTGACAACTTTACCTTTTTTTTCTTGGTATTGACATCTATCATATTTGATCAGAGGTTGAACAGTCAGGAAAGTACAACTAAGGTGGTTGAAATTAAGTGCAAGAGTTGAATTTCTTCAAGTTGCAGAAATTTTCAAATCTTCATATATAGTGACCTCCTTCTCCGATCGACTTGAAATTTAGAATCTCTCACCATTTTTTTTCTATACTTGACGTCCAACAGAATAGATCAAAGGTTGGACAGTCAGAAAAAAAGTGTTTTATGGTGGACGAATCCTCGAAAGAAAAAGGGAGAAAGAAAGATGAGTGAATGAAAAACTTAAGTTATAAAAAATATTGGTTTTATTATTTAATCCTCACTTAAAACACATGGTCATTAAATATCTTGTGCAAAAACAACAAAAATTCTTTTGGCCAAAAATCTTGAGGTTATTTTTAATTTTTTTTTCTTTTCATAAACAACACCAAAAAATGATACGAAACATCTAAAAAAACAAAAAAATCTCAAAAAAAAAAAAAAAGATACCAAAGACAACCTTATTCTCATGGTTGGACACTCAACGATGGAGGAAGGATTGGAGGCTGTAGCCTAGAGATTGGCAAAAAACTAGATCTTATAAAGATGAGATCTCATGTAGTAGAGAGGAAAGAAAAGTGAAGGAAATTGGGAGTTCACCATAGAAAGGCAAATGAGTCATTTTACATTTTCTGTTAGTCAAGTTAAACAGAGTAGGGTGTAGTTGTAATTAATTACGAATTCGGGGATTAGGTGCCTTTAAGAAAAAGTACAGGGGAGATGCATCAAAATTTTGTATTTTATATATATATATATATATTATATGCATATAAATATATGTATTTATATATATATATATTTTTATTTATATTTTTTTTTTTCATAAAAGATATTTAAATTTTTTGTGAGAGAGCACATGATGTGTGCCGGTGGTTCATAGAAGCCTCATCTTTTTTTTTTTTTTTTTTTTTTCATTTCATCCATGTTTCTATTTACCTAAAAGAAGGGCAAAAAAAAAAAAAAAAAAAAAGGAATGAATCTAATATATTATAACTAGGAACTGTGCCAAGGTTTAAGATATGCCATTGAATTTGAAATGCATGTAAACAATATTAATTGTAGAGAGAGTCCCTATATAGTACCATTATGGGGGAATCTCCCATAATACATAAATAGGTATCTTCAATGGGGTCTAATAAGGTTAGGAGAGGAGACAAACACTGTTAGAAAGAGAGTGTGAGTTATGTGAGGGATTGTGAGGAAGAACACCCACACTGCTGTGTGATGATTTTTTTCCCAATGCTCAATCAGGTTGCAATGGAAACTAAAGATAAGGGAAGTGAAAATTTTCAAACCTAAAAGTAAAACTTTTATAACTATATAACACAATGATTGATAAAAATAACATAATATTTTCTTACTGTTGATAATTGTCACAGTTTTTGAAATGTCTGAGTAGTTGACACTGGTTTGTGTTAATGGCTTGTTGGTATTGATTTTTTTCATGGGATGTCATTGGGCCATCACATAAACCTCAAAAAACCTCAAAATACAAGGTGGTATTTTGGTATTTGGAATGGAGGGTGAGAGTTTTTTTTTGCTCATTGGCATCGATTCCTTTTCATGGGAGCCATCACGGAAACCTCAAAATACAAAGTGGAATTTTGGTATTTGAAATGGAGGGGTGAGGATTTTTTTTTTGCATGGTACAAACACTGTCACTAAGATATCCCTTTTAGAACTTTACCTTGACAAAAAAAAAATTTGGGAAAATTTCACCCACACCACCTGTAGTTTAGCTTAATAACATGCACCCATTTTTTTTTCGCAATAATATCACTAACGCCCCCTACTTTATGAAACCTTATTCAGTCTAACCCCCTCCGTTAAGTGATGACAGTTAATTGATCACGTATCACCATCCTAAATTCTGTCCCCATCCTAAATTCTTTAATGGCTTAATAAGAGAATGTGATCAATTGATTCATCTGCAATACCACATCGACGACAGGGAAGATTCACCTGCATGTTACAATGAAACAAACCTTCACTGGATGGTATACCTTGAGCACAGCAGCGCCATATGAAATGTTTGATTTTAGGCCACGTCTTGCAAGTCCATATTTTTCGCCATACCACTGGAGGAACTTGTCGCCAATCAGCCACAGTAAAAGAAGAGGGTAGAGCAGCTAATTCTTGTTCACGAAAGTTTGACAGCATATGATAGGGTGTCTTGATAGAGAAAATCCCATTTTTAGATTCCTTCCACACTAGAAAATCAGGCTTTGGATTCACTCTGAGGGGTACTTCGAATAGCTTTGACTTTTGCATCAGAAAACAAAGAGAGCAAGACATCTATGGACATCCATTTTCCAACTCCTTGTTTGAGCATCTATAAGATCAGAAATCATATGATATGCGGTATAGGAGACTTATTATGAACTTACTATTTGATTTTGATTGATGTCGTACCAGGTTGCTCAATCTCATACTATAGTAAACTTAGAATATGATGTTGTGGAAATTCTTTCCAATATCTATAGTAGGAAAGACATCATCATATTATTTCTTTTTGATGGGTAGATATTTCTTACATTAATATAATATAGAAAGGCAAGCCCTCACAAGATACAAATAATATATGCTAAAATCAATAAGAAAAAAAATTTAAGGCAAAGATTATTACATGCTCGGCCATGTATTCACGTAGGTGTCATTTCAGCAGTCGGATGACAAAAATGACCCTCTGTAATACTATTTTGATGGCCCTTTCATATATATATATATATATATATATATATATATATATATATATATATATATATATATATATATATATGGGCCATTAAAATATATATATACTGGAGTAGGTAGAACCCAAGAAGAATTGAACTCATAATCTCTTCATTTTGAGGTGTTGATCTTTTGCCAACTGAACTATTCCCTTAGGATTAAACCAAAATGAAGAAATTTCATCTAACCCCCAAAAACTATGTCAAATTCGATCTACTACCCTATGGTTTTCAGAAACTCTAACCGGTCCTATTTATCTGACAGACTTGACTGAACATGTGATTAGACATTCCTACCCTTTCTGTTTGAAATTTTAAAACATTAAAATGAGATAAAGTTATTAATATTCCCCTTTCTTTTCTTATTTCTTATTTCTTATTTTTCAACCGCTCCACAATCGACTTAGAGTCTGACTCTAGCCATATGAATCTTTTCCCTTTTACTTATTCTGTTCTCCTACTAAAATCGTGAACTTAGAAATAGTAGGAGGACGAACTGAAATCCATGGAACTATCTGTTTTCAACGGCAAAGATACTGCAGTCGCCAGCGTATTTTATGTCCCTCTCCTCCTCTGTGACTTTCTTTGTCCAAATCAGTTTCTAGATCTAGTTTATGTTCGTCGTTTTCTGTTACGATATCTATTGGACCACCCCAAGCTGCGGATCATGGTGAATCATCTGAATGACCACCCAAACCTCCCGAATCTCCTGTGATACGTTGGGGATGTCACCTCAGAGAGAAAGTGCGTGCTCTCAAAGATTATATCACTTAGTGGATGTAACAACTTGTACAGAGGAAGGTTGTTATAACCAAATCTGTTAGACAGCTGGAATAGTGTTGATAACGGGGCTATGTGTATGAAGGCAAAATGTAAGAAGGCTATATAAGCTACAGTAAAGGAATAAAAAAAAAAGGCAACAATCAATTATATTCTTGTCTCTTCTTCTCTCTGTTTTCCCCCTAATGGAGGCCCTACCCTTGAAAGTAGGAAAATCACTCTGGTTCCTTACATTTTCCTTGCATTTTAAGCTCTGCTCACGTTCTTCCTTTAATCTATTAACCTTCAATTGCAAGGAACTGGAGAGAAACTAACAAAAGCTCTTAGATCTGAGACGAAAAAAAGAAAACTAGAGATCTTAATCATACGCATTCAAATGCAAATTTAACGATTTTGATTTTCAAATTCAGATCTTAGACAGAACGACAAAAATAAGATCTAATAGCACTAGAAAGGAAAGAACTGTATAAAAAACGATAGGAGAGAGATACAAATCGGAACATTGTATCGTGAACCTTGCGTCTAAGGTCCACCACTCTAAGTTTTCTCAAATCTTCGAGCCATGAATCTTCTCAAAATTCAAACCAGCCGCTCAAAGTTTTTTCAATTTACACCCTTTAGTGTCTTTTCTATGCGATATTTAATTACATTACAGTAATTTTGCAGGAGAATATGCACGAATAGAAATCTCTTTCTTCACTTCCTCTTGAACTTTTACTCTCAAAAAGCCTTAAAATCGCATCATTTTTTGTTATTTTGTAAAGGAAGAAGCAATCAACAATCCACTTGTGTCTTTCCCGAGAATCTCTTCCTTCAAAATCTGAAGAGCCACCCCCTATTTTAATGTCTTTAGCAGAAATGTTTAAATGAAAGACGAATGCAATTCCTTCCTTCCTCTGGCAACTGGGATCTTGATGAGATGTGAAACAGAAAGAGAGAGAGAGAGAGAGAGAGAGAGAGAGCGAGAGCCAGAAAAGAAACAAATAATTACATATAAATTCATAAAAAAAATACCAAAAATCAATTATGCATTGGTCCAATTAAAACCAGAGATCACTGTTGCAACTCGTCGGGGAAGAAAGGTATCGAAAGAGGGTTTCTTTCTTTTACTTTTACTCTAGAAGATGAAAAATTGGTAAGTAAATGTGTTTTTTACTTTGGGGGTATTATGGTCTTTTATTTTTGAAATAAGGGCAATATTGTCTTAATATTTACAAGTAACGGGACTCTACTAACGGGTGGGGTCTCTTTGATTAACGGTGAAAAAATTTTGGATGGTAGATGAGACATTTGGAAACCTTTTGGGTGATAGATTAAACTTTTGAAATTTTTGAAAGTTATACGGAATTTGACATAGTTTTTGGGGGTTAAATGAAATTTTTTCAAACAAAATATGTAAGTTAGAATGCATACAACAAATGGGCACGTTTTGTTGAACAAACCTCAACCAACCATGCGTGGAGTGGAATAAGATTAAAGTGTTGTACACAGCATAGATAGATTCATCAGGGCTGAGGAGTTAGCAACAACGTTATGCTCCATCAGAATGAAAGAAAACAAACATGATGGAAAGTGTTTTACTTTATTCATTTATATTTTAAAGTTTCCAAAATAAGTGTTGTCTTTTGTTTTGTTTTATTTGGTATTATGCTTATGAGATGAGGTTAGTGAGATTGAAACCAAGACCCATACTGATTGCTTTAAGCAAGGTATGTCTTTTTCCTTAGTCAGACATGGAAAGTAAAAGAAACCTTGGGGCAGTTTATTTATAGTTTTGGGAATTATATAGGACATGGTTGTTAAGAGGGGAGAATCCCTCCTCCCTTATGTACTGGTTGGGTCGAGTTGCTTTTCACACATGTGCTCATGTGTTGAGACGGCCAGTCATGGTGAGGTGCTGTGTGGTGTGGGTATGAGTCGAGATCTATTTTTTGGATCTCCAATGGACTGGATTTATTTTTGACATCAGTTGCCTTGGAAACAGTTTAACCCAATTGACCGGAACCAGATCCACTAGTGAATGGACATGTCTATTCAAAGGGACACATCTTTATTTAAGAAATGCAATCCCATCGTTGGGATTGGGATCAGACGATCTAAGCTGTTAGATCAGAAAGGCACATTTGTTCCTTAAGGATGCATTGTTATGAAAATGCGATCTAGGTTCTTAGATCTTGATCTTAAGATCTGAGTTGTTGATTGGAGGGGGTATACTCTTACTGTGGGGGTACATTGTATAAGCATGTCCTCTATAAATACAGGAGGAGGAAACCTTAAGAAAATATGTTTTTTTGAATAGAAATGATACTCTCTCTCTCTCTCTCTCTCTCTCTCTTTATATTATCAGTATTCCAATTAGTTTTAAAAACAGTGTTTTACCATAGTTTGCATTTATTTCTTGCATTCGGTCTGAGCACAACTCCAACATACTCTAGGGGTTGCGTCATACTAGTGCATGTTTGTTGCCAAAAACCAAAACTGTTTTATCTTGAAGTCAAATTTACATCATCATCCGATTGCATTTGTGGGGCAAATGTTGATTTTAGGACAATGTCAATTGTGGGACGATCGAACCTGTGTCATCTCCATCTTGAGTGCTACACCACTGTCTCCATCAACTGATATTGTATTTTAGAACCAGATAAGAAGTTTTCATCATCTTATTACAATAGAAAGCAAGTGCATAACAGCCGGTCATCAGAAATAATTGATTGAAGATGCAGGTGATCATGTTCGTACGGTCTTCCAAGAGTATGACAAGATCTCTACTGTTGGAAGGCCACCAATCATAACGTACTCCATACTTGCAGACAATGCCGCCTCAAGTAAACCACTGCCTATCGTTAGTGCCATATGTGACTGTGCACAAAAACTATTCCCAACACAAAATATAAATAAAGACCAAATGTGAACGGTTAGTCAGCATAGTTAGTTAGTGTCCTACCGGTTGAGTTCAAGCACTCAAGAGTTCATGGGTTCAAATCTCTTTTCTCACATTGTGCCTCAAGGCATCTTTTTCCTCCTCTTTCCCACCCTTTCCTCCCTGCAAACTCTAAGTGGGTGCTTTTCTTCTAGTACTGAAAGCTGTTACCTAAACTCCCAGAGAAGGGGAGATGTAAGAGAAATTACCAACTTTACCTTTAGCCCGAGTGTTATACTTGGTAATTTACTAAAATCTGGCTTTGGAGAGAAGGATGGATTGTTAGTATTTATGATTTGGAAGATATAATTGGAGGACATGTATGGTTGGATTCCATTTATAAACTTGGTGGAATCCTGACATATCCTTAACCAGACCCGGCCTTTGCATTGTCTCGGACTCTGGTCATGTCTCCATGCACTTGCGTGGCCTAGAGAATCTTACTTGTCTTATAGTTTACCTGTCTTATTTGTTTTTGGCTTTATCGTTTGCTGTTTTATCTGGTTCAATAATACCGCTTATAATAGAGTTTACAGGCTCAACAAGCAAGAAGCTTCTCAAGACAAATAGATAGGTAGGACTAAAAAAAAAAGGAGGGGGGTTCGGCCAATGAAACTTTTCAATATTAAGATTCTCCTGAAACAGCTTCCGATTTTGCTTACTATTCGGATTCCAATGGAGATGCAACTTCGGGTTATGCTATTGAGGATGGATCAATTCTGATAATTTCTATTGGAATTTTAAGACCTGGACCAATTTCTGGTTTCCTCATCCAGAATATATGGTAGATTAGTCTGGTATGATATATTCAAATCGGAAGCTATGAGATTATTATTTTTTTCTTTTTTGGTAACAATGAGATTCATTCAAGCAATCCAGAATGGTAAATTAGTCTGGTATGATATATTCAAAGCGGAAGCTACGAGATTCAAGAAATCCAGAACGGGAGATTAGTCTGCTATGATACATTCAATGCGGAAGCTATGAGATTCAAGCAATAGACCTTGACTATCTACTTGTACCCTGGAATCTTTGAAAATGGAGCTGGAAACTAGAATTTTTCACGCTTGCTTTTGCCATTCAATAAAAAAAAAAAAAGTTTCTCTTAATTTTTAGCGTTTAGTAATCTCCGGGCGGGGGGTGCTTACAAATCTGAATCATCTGATGTGAGGATCCACAGCCTCTCCTCCCAGAGATTTAGGAGGAGAGGGGATATTTCTGTTGGATGGCCGACAAGTGAGATTCGGGTGAATTCAAGTCTTTCATCTGAGCAAAAGCAAACAAGGGGTGTCGGTTCCAATGGAAGATTCGGATTCACCCAATCCCACATGTCGGCCATTCAACAAGCCGACAAGGGGTGTCAACTCTAATAGAGGACTCCGATTCACTCGATCCCATATATCAAACCATCCAACGGAGATGTCTCCCTCCTCCCAAACCTATGGAAGGAGAGGATTTGAATCCGTGATGTGAAACCCCGAATAGTATTATAATAATTAACTAGACCTTTGAAACTTTAGAAAAGGTAAAAACGAAGAAGTATTATAATATTGGGAAGGGATTATAATATTGGAAAGGGATCATTGTTAGCTAACGTGGGGGGAAGTAATAAAAATTCTTGAGAACTTCTAATGGGGATGACATATTTTATCTCTCTTCTGAATTTTTTTTTTTATTTTTTTTATTTTATATGATTAGGCACTAGGTACCGATTTCAGTAAACAGAGAGACAAGATGCGATTTTTGAGGAGTAGCTCTCAAGGCTGCGACTTTTGGGGGTAGCTCTCAAGGCTGCGACTTTTGGGGGATTAGCTCTAAAGGGCGACACTCACCACGCCAAATGAAGGGACCCACCCCACTTGAAATAGTTTCAGTATCAATTAGAAATTTGTGATGACGTTTGGCTACATCCATTGGAAGCGTGTGAGTCTTAATTTTCCAAAATTGCCGTCTTAATTTTCAAATAATAAGCTATAATTTTTATTTTAATATTTTTTTTGTCGCAGATACTATAACACACCGGGGCATAGTTAGTTAAAACCGAAACGGTAAAAAAACAAAACGGGACAGAACGGGTTTTAAATGGAGCAAAACAAAAATGGTACAGTAAAAAAAAAGTCAAACATTTTGAGAACTGTAAAAAAAACAAAAACGGATGGTACAAGTTTTAAACGGATCAAATATAATACGGTATGGTAAAAAAAACAACAATATACTCCCATAAATTGAAGAATTACATTAATGAAACATGTAAATCTATTGGAAAATCATACCTAAATCAATAGGAACAGATGGCATTTATGAAGTTTTGGCCATAAAATAGTGAAAATTATCATCTTGAGTCAAGTAGTTAATTGATGTTTTATGTTTGTCTATGACTAAGCATGAATCTATATGGAGAGGGAGAGAGAAAGAGATCAATGGTGGCTTACAATATACAATTGTTATGACTTATGACCCATAACCCACACCCCACCCTAACAAGTAATAAAGTAATGAGTTTATAAACAATTATGAGGAAGTGACAGCCTTTAATCCCATATCGGTTACATGTAGAAAACAATAAGAATATTAAACAAAATGAGATTAATCGATTCATTATTTATTAAAGATGCAGGTTAAAATACATTAAAATACGGATACGGTACGATACGTGTTTTAAACGGGTTTTAAACGACAAGGCTTGGAATATAGAGTATTTTAAAGTATTTTTGAAATCAATATGATAATACGCGTATTAAACAGTTGAGTACAGTATAATAATACGATACACATTTAAACGAGTTTTAACTAACAGAGGGCGAGAGCCACACAAGATACTAACAAGCGGGACCACACAAGATACTGGTTCAACTCCTCTCCGGTTGTCACTTTATTCAATCATTCAACTGTTAGAGGGTGAGTCGACTCAAACTTCAGCGATTGGATAGAATGACAGCCAGGGAACTGGGGAAGAGAGGATTTGAACTCGGCCTAACTAGCCCTAATATTTTAGATTAACAAAGGAAAAAAACCTTATAATTGAAAATTTTAATGGCTTTGGAGGTGCTTATATGAAGAGGGTTGAGTTGAGGGGAAAAAGAAAATAGAAGGTTTTGTCAGCAGCTAATTCATCAGTAATGGAAGCTCCCCTACTTACTGACACCGTTGAGGGTGCCATCGACTACAAAGGCAGCCCGGCGATTCGATCGGAGACCGGCAAATGGAAATCTTCTGTTTTCATCATTGGTATGTATTAATTTGGCTTTCCTACCCAATTCTTTCATGGTTCTGTGGATTTAAAGTTAAAAAAATGGTGCAGGAGTGGAGATAGCAGAGAGGTTTTCGTATTATGGGATTGGTTCCAACCTCATAACCTACTTGACCGGACCATTACAGCAATCCACGGTGACTGCCGCCGTCAACGTCAACACCTGGTCAGGTGTAGCTTCCATGCTCCCTCTCTTTGGAGCTTTTGTTGCCGATGCATATCTCGGCCGGTACCGGACTATTTTCTTGGCATCTCTTCTCTATGTTCTGGTTTGTCTCTCTCTCTCTCTCCGTCCATCACCGGTTAATCAAATGGCGGTTCCTCTCTCCACAAGGTACCTTCCCCAATATTCCATGGATGTGGGACCCATTTGAAAGATGATGAGGTTATCAGGAAGGCACCACGTGGGGGGAGAGGATTCAAATGTCGCACAGATCCTTTACCCTGAAGTTATCATGTTACTTTCCATTAAAAAAAATTATTCATAATACCCTATTTTCACGGCCCTCAATCCCCACCCCCGGAAGAATTGGTGTCAATGGCTAGCATGGCCAGTGAGTAACATGGGTATATCAGATCGTAATGATAAGTAAAAACATATTGCATAAGTGGGTGGGGGATTCAAATTCTCTCATGTATTTTCTATTGACCGTTGGTAAAAAAAATTCAATGATTATCATCTATTGTGTATATATACCAATATATTAGTATGTAAATATAGTACACTAGAACTATTGAATTTCTTCGTTCCAATACGAAAAACATCATAAGATTTCTATTCGTGATTAGAGGATAATATTTCAAATTTCCATCTACTCGGACCAGAAATTGGGTTACAGCGAAAGGTCTGAAGCCAAAAGGTCTGAAGCCAAAGTTCCGATCTTCTCAAATGAAATGATTCCCCTATTCTCTTCTTGGATTTTTGTGCCTGTCTTTATATTGGGACTTTGCTGACACAGGACCCATGCACTCAGATAGATTTTTCAGCAAAAAATAATTTACACTACCTTCAATTATTTTATTTTTTTTGTATTTTCATCCACCAATCATTGCTAACATAAAGTTAGCTACTACCCTTTCAGTCCCTTCTCTATCTTTATTGCTAGGAAGTTTTTTCTTCAAAACAGAGACATCAATAGAGTAAGATGAAGAAAATGGAAGCTTGCACACTAGAATAAATTCATGGGACTCTGTTTTCCTTTACTTTTAATGAACGAGAAACTTCCCTAGAATAAATGAAGTACTTGTTAGGTTTCTTTCAACCACATACAAAAGTCCTCAATATATATATATATATATATATATATATATATATATATATATATATATATATATATATATATATATATATATATATTTATTTATTTATTTATTTATTTATTATGAATATTTTATTTTCTTGGCAGTCTTAATTATGGTTAAAACATGGATCGGAATCCGTTAACACCATGGATCGGAATCCGTTAGATTGGTACAAAACCCAACTCTTCTCTGATCCAATTACTATAATATCCACATATAGGAGAATCTCATGATGGCCTAATGACCACGCTTCAAAAGGCATTAACAACGGTGCGATGTCATAGAGATAGATCCATTTTTAAAACCCTAATTCTGAATGCCCATACAGCATTGTTGGAAAACCATGTCTTGATCACTCTGAGTTGAGTAAAAAAATGGTCGCACAGCCTTGAAACTCAGCCACTAGTATCAGTAACCAGCCTCATTTTCAATATAAGCCATTCTCGACTTCAAATTTTATGTTCTTAAGTTTTCACTACTACACTCTTTCTGTGTTTTGGGCACCTAGGCCATGACCTGGAAACTTTTTAAACAAGTGAAAGTATGACATGAGAGAATTAGAAGACTATATAACCGTTACTAAACACAGATTATGATGTTTTGTAGGGATTGGGGTTGTTGACTTTATCTGCGGTGCTTCCTTCTTTGACTCAACCTAGTTGCCCCAACAATATTAACACCACATCTTGTCATCCTCCTCAATACCAAATCATCTTCTTCTTCTCCTCTTTATATTTGGTGGCACTTGCACAAGGTGGGCACAAGCCATGCGTTCAAGCTTTCGGTGCAGATCAATTTGATGGACAACATCCGGAAGAATACAAGTCCAAGAGCTCTTTCTTTAACTGGTGGTATTTTGGAATGTGTGGGGGTGTTGTGTGCACACACTTGATCTTAAACTACATTCAGGACAATATGAGTTGGGGTCTTGGATTTGGAATTCCATGTGCTTGCATGATAGTTGCACTTGCAATTTTCTTGCTTGGAACCAAGACTTATCGCTACAGTTTCAGAGTTGATAATCATAATCCATTCAAAAGAATTGCACAAGTGTTTGTTGCAGCAGTAAGGAATTGGAGAACCACACCACCAACAAACCCTGTTGATGAGGAAGGTGGTAGGACTCATCTCCTGCAAGGTGCTAACCAATTCAGGTAAGTGGTCAAAGCTATTTACTGATTTACCTATACAAGGGTTGGGGAAGGCCAAGCATGTCTTAGTGTGACTATTTGGTTAGTTTAATTCCATTCTCTATTGTTCAAGAAAACTAGAACTTGATTCGACTAAAAAGTGATGCAGTCTTAGGATTGCATCTTTTTATCTATTTTTAGTGTATGATTAAATAATTAATTCTTAATTGTTATTGGATTACATTAAGATTTTTAATCATGTTTTGATTGTTGTTTGAACTAGATAGGTCTGCCCAGAGCCTAAGATTTATTTGACTAAGATCATTAGATTTTAGTTTAGGTTTTATCCTAATAGTTTTTCATATTTCTTCCTTAATTTGTTTGGGAGATCTTTTGGGTCTTTACCTTTCTAATAGAGAATAACTTGGGTAGCAAGTATGAGGGAATATTTGGAGATCTTCAAGCTAAGGAAGATCAAGCTAGAATATTTTGGATCTTCGAGATCTTACAGTACTTTAGTCATCATCTTCCTCAGTTGAGTTGGGAGAGCAATTCATGATTTTTATTTATTTATTTTTTCTTTCAGAATATCTCTAACTATACTTTTGTCTTATTAATTTTCTTGTTCCTCATATATTTCAGGTTTCTTGACAAGGCATTGGCTACTGTATCAGAAAATTCCAAGAAAAGTCAGTTTGTATGTAGTGTTAGTGAGGTGGAAGAAGCAAAGGTATTACTAAGATTAGTCCCTATATGGTCTACTTGTTTAATATTTGCAATTGTGTCTTCACAAATCTCCACATTCTTCACCAAGCAAGGGGCCACCATGGATAGATTAATAGGGCCAGGGTTAAAGATACCACCTGCCTCCCTTCAAACCTTTAGTAGCCTCTCCATTGTTCTTTTCATGCCCATTTATGATCGCATCCTCATTCCGATTGTCCGAGCATTTACCAAGAAACCCTCTGGGATAACAATGCTACAAAGAATAGGCACTGGAATATTTCTTTCTATGATCGCCATGGTGGTAGCAGCAGTAGTCGAGAGTAAAAGGCTTCAAATTGCCATAGACTTCAAGATAGTGGATATACCAGATGCAACAGTTCCTATTAGTGTTTGGTGGTTGGTTCCTCAATACATCTTATTTGGAATTGCTGAAGCCTTCACTATGGTCGGTTTGCAAGAATTCTTCTATGACCAGATGCCCAATGCATTGAGGAGTCTTGGTCTTGCCCTTTACCTTAGCATCTTTGGTGTAGGAAGCTTTTTGAGTAGCTTCCTTATCTCTGCCATTGATAAGATAACTAGTGCGGATGGCCGTGCCAGTTGGTTCTCAAACAATCTTAACAGAGGTCATCTTGATTATTTCTATTGGTTTCTTGCTGGTTTAAGTGTTCTAGGGTTTCTTGTATATTTGTATTTTTCCAAATCTTATGTCTATAATAGGAGATCATATATAATATAAGTCTTCGCGTACTAGAGTGAACAATACTTCTTCAATTAAGATAAGATCAGGCTTCACCAATAACAACTATATACCTTGATTCTGCATCATCGGTGAAGTCGAAGAAATTGGTTGCCTGTTATATGTAATAAGAAACTTTGATGGGTTGCCATCAATCACTTGCATCCATCTTCGATTCTGTCCATAAAGGCCTATGAGCACAAACTTGGACTGCATATGGCTTTACGTTTTGGTTCTCTGAAGGTTATGAAACACTCAACTTTCTTGAAGATGACAAGAGCACATCGCACTAAGATTAACACCATTGTACATGACATTGGTATGTTGCAGGTTAGGTTTCTTGTTTGTAATTTAGCTTTTGTTCATCGAGCGTCAAATGTGCTCATGGTCAGGTACAACAATTTATGAGTGCATAAACATACATGGGAGGATATGTATGTAGATGATATATAGAATCTCGAACTAAAATTTGACATGTGATCAATATACATTATTTCTTGAATATCAATATAGTGGATAGAAAATTTACATATCACTCTTTGATCCACGTGGAAAAACACATAATGCATATCGATATACATTCTAGTGAATGCATGCTAGAAATATCTTAGAAAGTTTGTTTATGTCTCAGATTGGAACAAATTACTATAATTCATCCCTGCCCACAGATCAATCGACATTTTTTTATTTACAACTAGCTAATTTAGAATTCTCCAATGTACTAGTACTAGCAGTGCATCAAAGATGCAATCATCGATTCTCCCGAGATGCCATAATTACCGCGAACAAACATATTAATGACAAGGAGTGCATTTTTGCTGTGCTACTAATACTTAAATTGGCCTTTTGGGCGCATTGATTCGAAGCTGCCCGTGCACCGTTTTTCTTCTCTACCATGACGAATCAATTGATTTAATGTAGGCATTGTTTTTTCATTGTCCTTCCCCCCGATTTTTACCCTATCACTAGTGGTTACTCCCGATCCGAAGCACCTCAGAAATAAATTACAAATTTAATTCCATACAAATTATCTATCATATCATATAAATTGATACAATATTATATAATTTTAGTCTTAAACAAAATTGTGCAAATCTGATGTAAGACCCACACTCCACGAACCAGGTCTAACATGGATTATTCTGTTGTTACCGGTCTTCCTATCATAACAAGGTCGAACGAGAAGGTCGGATGACAAATCCATGAGTTAAGGTACGAATTTTGCCCAATTTATACCTTGTTCGGTCGTCGGGCAGTGCCACCGGACAGTGCCAACGGACAACCCCAAATTCCAATCCGAGAATAAAATTTTGGTGGGACCCACCTTCCAATTCTTGTATGGAAACCTTCCCATGTGAGAGATGGATCCATATAAGGGACTCTCCTTTATATAAAGGCCCTCTCCCTCAATTAGATCTCTCTATTGACTCTTTTAAAGCCCTAGAGTTTGAAATAGAGATCTGAAAGAGGAGCTGTAGAGAGGAAGAAGGTTGCAAAGGGGAAATCATCCTTGAACCAAGAACTCACCGTCAGTTTCCACCTTCGTCATCACGAAACTAACAGTAAGTCCCCTTATCCTTGTAGAGGTTTAGGTTGTGTATGGATTGAGATCATAGCCATTTAATGGCTAAGTATCAATCCCTACATCATGATTTAGCCATGAGGTTGTTCCATGATTCATCAAGGAGAAACCTACATCGAAAGCCATAGTAATTAGGGCATCAATGAAATACCTAACCCTAATTTAAACTTGTTGATCCAATAATTGCAAAGACTTCGACAATAGAATGGTGTAAGATGAACCCTAGAATGAGTCGAGGGATCGACTCTAGAGAGAGATAGACCGAAGAGTTAACTCGGATAACTTTTGGAACATTCTGGAATGCTATCCGGAAGGATGTCCGGTGGCACTACTATAGACATGCCACCGGACAAACTCACAGAAGGTCTGAAACTTGTCCGATGGGGATCTCTGGAGGGACTATACCTAATCCAGATAGCAAGACTGGACAATCTCCAAAGGGACTTTTGCCACTCTGGACAGTGAATCCGAAGAAGCATAAAATGACAGAATTAAACCTAATTTAATTCCATTGTTTATTTAGGACTCATGAGCGAGCAAGTTTAGTTTTTACAGCTCAGAGAGTGTCAAACATCACTCAACAGGTAAGGGAGAAGACCTCAAACTAATTGGTTAATAATCAAACTACCTTGTGTGTTGATGATGTGCTATGTACTACGCATATAACATGTAATCTAATATTTGCTATTTTTTGTTCATGCATATCTATTCCTGTTATGATGAGTTTGAGGATAGGCATGTATTTGTGTGAGGTTGGTATGTTGGGTGGAAAGAGGTTAGAGCCTTGGACCATTCATCATACTGACATCGTCATATCACCGTTTACCTTAGCATGCTTCGTACGAGGTAGGGTATCATGGGGGTACTGGCGGTATTGGCCATAGCCTTATTGTCAGGCTCTAGCTCTATCTCTATTTTGTATTGAAGGGTGCTGGGGTAGGACCATAGATACACCTTGGATGACATATAGGATTGGATAGTAACATATCCCAGTTTGCAAGCCCTCGCCAGTAGAGGTGTATGTACTGGTATAAGGAAGAGTGTCAGGGGGTCCTGGCGGTGTGCTATCTGTTAGGCTCTAGCTCTATCTTTGGAGTGTATCAGGGGGTTCTGGAGGTGTGCGATCCATCTGAGCTCTAGCTTTATCTCTCTCTCGTAGTGAGTGATGTAGGGCAATAGCGGGTTTGGTTATAGCCTTACCATTGAGTGTGCTCACACTCTCATGTATATAAGTTAAGATTAATGGTGCGATACAAAGCCAATCTTTACCATAACATATTACAAACTTTATCAGACCAAATGATTGAATGTTATCTCATGCATATTGCTTGCTGCATATTTTGTTTCTCATTGAGCTAGGTTGTAAGCTCATCCCACGATGTCATTTTATTTTTAGTTGATGATGCATGTATTACTGTTAAAGATTACATCAATGAGCCTTCTTATGAACGAATAGCGGGTCTTGATGTGCAGTCGATGGAGAGCAAGCATGACTCGTCATGCGAGTGCCAATACTGTGTTTATCTTTAGGTTATTTGTTATTTTCTATGGATTAATAAGTTTGTAATAAGATATTATTTATGTTTTAGCCACTTGAGATAGTTGGATTATTTATTTAATTATCTAGAATCCCAGTTCATTAATTAAGATTTCTGCTGTTATTTATATATTCTGATTATTCGTTACATGTGTGGTTTGAATGTTGGCACGGTTCTTTGTGATCCTGGCTTGAGCTGTAGTTTTTTAAAGGTATAATCACACTTCTGGTTCGACCAGAATTGAGGTGTGACATCCGCTTAAGAAGATATATTCATCCACATGCAATTATCGACCTTCTCTCTGGTTTCAGTCATACCTAGCTCCACCCGAGCTAATCATGCTTCCATAACACCCACTGCATTTTGGGACTTGTGTTCACACTCTATTTATGATATTCTGGAGGTGTGACTTGATCACTCGTAAGCAACCTAGTCTAACCCCAAGATCCAGTCTGAAGCCGTGTACAACATTACTAAACAGTTAACATCGAACGAATGAATAACTATAATCGGAATAGATAGAGTAGCAGAAACATTATAAATAAACAATTTGAGATCTAATGATAAATAAATAATGTTTAAGGCTTACATCATCTTATCAAGACATAATAACACACCCACACCCATACGTTTAGTAAATATACTCAACCTAGGCTTGTCATTAGAAGTCTTAATGAACTAAATAACTAATAGGATACGTTTCTCGAAGACGCATGTGTCACACTCACACGTGCTATTGGGGGATCCTCTCCCATCACTACTCTGTTCAGATGTGTAAGATAAGAGACAGCTGGTGACTCCACATAGTTAGCAACTGTAGTACCTCCATCAACATGTGAAAAGGAAAACATACATAGGGTGAGCTCACTAACACGAGATCAAAGAGAGATAGAACAGACAAACAAGCAATAATGTATGAGATTATAACATTCAAGGGACTGGTAATGATGCAATGCTCTAAGGTAGTGTGTGGACAAAGATCGTAATCTTTTTTTGGAAGTCGCCACCTAGATTAAGGTCTAGGACCTTAGAAAATGTGAAATCTCACCCCAAGGTAAGACTTCGATTGACTCATGACCCTTAGATTGGATTTCTGGTCCATCAGAGATTGGGTAAGCGTCAGGTTATGGTTATGGAAAGGGGTTAGGCACCCAAACCGCTCGATAGAAATCGGTCTCCTATACCTTTCCTATGCTAGACTCTATTTATTAAACCGAACCAAACCAAGTGGTTTGATATCATTGAACCGAATCTGTATCCATCAGATTACCTACGTATCACAGAATTATTCCAAAAATCAGGTTCACCATCGTAGTTCAGGTGTGATTAAAGTTTATGGCTGTGATTTATGCTTGTAAATGATTAAGTTCATTGTTTAAGTTAAGGTTTGTGCTTGAAAGGTTGAGAAAACCCTATGGGTTAGTATCTGGATAGTCCATATGGGCTGATAGATAGTCTTAGTGGATTTATGGATAATCCTATTTGGGTCAAAATATGAATAATCTATTCTGGGTTGGAATATGGATAACCCTATTTGGGTCAAAATGTGGATGACTCTTTTTGGGTTGGAATATGGATAACCCTTTCTGGGTCGAAATAAGGATAACCCTTTCTGGATCAAAATGTGGATAACCCTTTCTGGGTTGGAATGTGGATAACCCATTCTAGGTCAAAATATGGATGGATATCCTAATGGATCTATGGATAGTCCGAGTTGACTAAGGTGTGGATCCGAATTTGGGTTTCTCCCAAATAGCCTACGTTTCTTAGGGTTTGCCCTAGGAATCAGAATCCGCGTAGTTCGGGCTCTGGATTGGAATGGTTGGATATCCTAGTGGATCTATGGATAGTCCGAGTGGACTAAGATGTGGATCCGAATTTGGGATTCTCCCAAATAGACTATGTATTCTAAGGTTTTCCCTAGGAATTAGAATCCGCGTAGTTCGGACTGATGAAATAACCTGTTTTAGGTTAATGATTGAGAACCTATTTTAGGTTTAGGGTTTACTGAGGGGCAAAGATCGTCCTGAGCTACCCTTTTCATCCTAAGTTCTAATTTGGAAGGTTTGGCAAAACATTCTCTTTTTTTATTAAGATTTTTATTATTTTCCATTATGCCCTTCCCAAGAATGTGGGTGCCTAAATGCATGTCCCCACGCCTAATATGTTTGCGAGGTGTACATACATGGCAGTTCAACTAGGGTGTTGCATAAATTAAATTATTATCAAAAATAAATTATTCATTTAAATTTGACATATAACACATTTATGACAAGAAATATACATATAACAAGATTGTTAGAAATCTATCAAATATGGCATGCATTGCAAATAAGGCAAGAACCTATATGGCAAGATCTAATATGCTAATCTAAGCATGACAAGACCTAATATGGCAAGAAATCAATGTATGCATCTATATATCAATATGACAAGTACCAAACATAGAATGCAATGACATGAATTATCCAAAAAAAAGATAAGATCTTATATGCTATTTTCTAAGCATAGTAAAACTTAAAAATGGTAAGAAATCCATGTATGCATCTACATATCAATATGGTAAGTACCAAACATAGAATGCAAAATATGACATGAATCATTCAAAAAGGTAAGATCTTATATGCTATTTTCTAAGTATAGTAAGACTTAAAAATGATAATTATTAAGATTTTACTAAATATGGTAAAAATCTGTTTATTCTACTAAATATAACAACAAATGGAATATGGAAAATATGATATGCACAATCCAAACAAAGCATATGAATGCTCCAAATACAGCCATTTATCCAAATATGACAGAATTTACTCAAACAATCAATTGCATGTTACAATGAAATCTTTTTTTGAAAAGTGCAAAATTATCAAAAAAAAAAAAACATATGTTCAATGTTCTTTGAAAATATTGTAATTTTTAGGAAGCCATTTGGATTGATTAATGACTCAAAACTGTCAAAATTGTAACACAAGGTTTCAGATAATGGACAAAATATGAACTACTTTCAGATTCTA
Source organism: Protea cynaroides (assembly GCA_028583415.1). Taxonomy (NCBI): domain Eukaryota; kingdom Viridiplantae; phylum Streptophyta; class Magnoliopsida; order Proteales; family Proteaceae; genus Protea; species Protea cynaroides. The sequence continues at coordinate 25,198,506 of CM053271.1, read as the reverse complement.
TCACATTACACAAGAATGACCATAAGTAGGTCTTCTGTAACTCAAATCAAGCTAATTTTTTTTCCACAGAAAGATGACTTAATATGTTATATTTCATATGAAGGAGTCAAATCCCAACAGACAGCAAAAATAGGTCAAAGATATGCCCCAAGACCGGATATGTGCACTGGTCAAGTCTGTTCCAGATTTTTTACCAGTTGCACCATAAATTCGGAATAAAATCCTATACTTAATGAAAATTAAATCCAGACATATGTCCATGTAGATGACTGTCTGATCTAAAATTTCATTAAAAAAAACAAGTGAAAAAAGTATATTTTTTTTTGTGAAAAATGATCATTTTCAATCATGCAAAACAGTACATCCTGACAGATTCAAAATCAGAGCACTATGCACTTCAAAATCGATATCAATTCAATAAAAAAAAATCAAAAAAAATATGAAACCAGTGCCATTTTTGAGAGGACTTTCATATCTAAAAAGTTCATATGAAGTTTATTTCCTGATTATGGCCATAAGACCCTTGTTTAGAGACTTTCTGATAGGGGATTGCATTATATCCGAATAAAACAGTAATGTCAAAGACAAATTTTTTGATATACTTTTCCAATTCCAAGTGGAACAAAATTTCTAACATATCAGAGAGACTCCCATAAAAATTTGGGTTTCAAAATCTAAGAAAAACTACATGTGATGCACGTCTAAGTTTGAATCCTAAATCTAGAAATTTCAGATTAGAAAACCACTTTATGAAACTTGTCAAAAACATCAAACATCATTATATAGCATTCAAAACTTCATCATTGAGTATTTTAGAAAAATTATCATTCATAAAAAATGCTAGATATAGGCATCCTAACATTAATATGCATGCAATAGAGAATTCCTGATCGAGATTTCATGGAAATTAGCCTTTTTCAAGCACAATTGACGTTCGAGCATTCTAAAGACCTCTAAATTTGTTTAGGGTACTAACCTTGTACTCGAATGGAGCAAAATCGTTGATGTAGGATGATTAGAGGTCGTATCAAGCTCTTTGAAGGTGAACCCTCCTTCTCCTCTCCTCTGCTCCTCTCTCTCTTCTCTTTTTCTCTTTTCTTCTTCTCTTTTTTTCTTTTCTCTTCTTCTTCTCTCTTTCTTTCTCCCTCTCTCACATTTTCTCTCTTACCCACATTCTCTCTCTCCTTGTGATCTGGAAAAGAAGCTCAATCTCTCTTTCTCTTGGTCTATTTATGCTTTTCCTCTTCTCTTCTAGAAGATCCTTCTTTCCTTTTCTTATTTTTCTTCTAGAAAATATTTTTTCCTTTTTTCTTCTTTCCTTTCTTTTCTTCCTTTCTTTTTTTCTTCTCCCTCTCTCTTCCCCACGTTTTCTACACATTTTTTAGAGTAGAAACGTCCTTCATCTCTTTCCTCTTCTGTCTTCCTTCATTTTCTTCTTTTCTCTTCTTTCCTTTCCTTCTTTTTCTTCTAGAAAATCTTTTTTTTTCCTTTTTCCTTTCTTCTCTTCCTTTTTTTTTTCTTTCCTTCCTCTTTCCTTCCTTTTTTCTTTCTCCCTCTCTCTTTTCCCGTTTTCTTTCTAGGAAATGTTTTTCCTTTTTTTCTTTCTTTTTTCTTTCCTTCATCTTTCCTTCTTTTCTTCTCCTTCTCTCTTTCCCACGGCCTCATTTTCCTCTTTTCCTATAATATATATATATATATATATATATATATATTATATACAATAATATATTATACATAAATATACATTATATACATATAAAAGAAATGCATGCATAAATATACTGATATACAAAAGTGTGGGCTGATGTGACTTGGTCCGAGAGTTGGGCCGGGCTAAGTTAGACTAAGCTGGATTGAGCTGGTTTGGACCAAAGTTAACTTTTTCTATCATTTCATAGTCCATTTCTGCCACCATTCCATATAGAATTTTTCGATAGTATATATTCCAAATTTTCTACGTTCACTTTGTAGAACACTAAAAATGAGAAATATTGGAACTTGAATCACCTCATTTGAAAATAAAATGGCCAACTTATGAATTTCTGAAGTTTAAGCGGGCCAATTATCGATAATTTGGCTAACCGTTCTGCATGGGATCCTCTGGAGACTTCTATCGGAAATCCTTTACGTCCACTTTGTAGAGTATTAAAAAATGGAACATAACAAAACTAAAATCACCTGATTTGGATATGGGGTGACCAAAATATGAATTTCCAAAGGTTAAATAACCATTTTCATGTGTAATTTTGCACGGGACCTTTCAGAGACTTCTACCTGAGATTTTTCACGTCCATTTTGTAGAACATCACAAATGAAGAATAAGGGCCTTGGAATCATCTGAATCCGACGTAGAACGACAAAGATATGAAGCTTTGAAGTTCTAACGATAATTTTGCATGAAAGCTTGCATGGGGCCCACCGGTGACCTTTGCCTGGGATTTTTCGCGTCCACTTTGAAGAGGACTGAAAATGAAGAATATTGGCATTTGAATCATCTGATTCCGATATCAGGTGACCAAGATATCATGACTTGAAGTTTAAATGATAATGTATACATCATACGATAATTACGTAAATGCCCTTACACTTTCAAACTGCGATATCTTCCTTGTTTGACGTCATAATTTGATGATTCCAGTCTCATTTCGAAGATAATTTCACAACCTATTCATCTAAATAGGTAATAGCCTATGACCCTACTGTGGAGTTCATTGGAGAATCACCAACCTTTGAGTTAAGGGTCGGAAACCTGTCATATTGGTTAACTTATGCTAAGGGTTGCAAAAATTGGGTGCTTACAGGTAGAGAACCGCTACACCATCTGAGGGCAGAAACTCCCATAGGCGACGAGAGAAAGGGCATTAACCTTGTTATACCATCGCACCCAACACCATCTAACAAGTAGGTACCCTTTGGGGATAGGGCTGACCATTGGATGATGCCACCATGCCCATCTCTTTGCTCCCCTCATCCATAAACCAACACCATTACCTAACCCCCTACTGGCTAGGGCCAGTTGCAGAGCATGGGGATGTATTACTAACCAATCCCACATGTCAACAATGTTACTAAGGTAGTATCCCAACAAAGATCTATCCACTTCTCTCCCTAGCACTAGAGATGCAAAGCAGTGGCCACATAGTACCTACGATCCCCTCCACTTGGACACGTGGTATCACATGGCATAACCAAACATCATGAGCCAAACATTACATCAACAATAAATAATGCAAATGCTTGAGCAGTTATCACACGTATTTGATGGCATATTATCATATAAGATGCAACACAGATATGCAGGGTTCATTAAAAACACCCCATAAACTAAGTTCAAATTATTCTTCACTTGGTAGGTGAAAACTATTCACCCTCTAAGTATCAGAGGCCTTCCCTTGCATGCTCATGTTGTCAACTGTAGTAAATATTCAAGTTATTATTATTTATTTGGTCCTTGATGGATTCCACCGGCACTCCTAGATATGTTCTTTGGTCATGTAGAGAAGGTGGATGATTCAAGGTTAAGTTCTGAACCTGTTCACCCTTTTTGGGTCCAGTCTAGTTATAAGGCTCTGGCTGCTGCTAGTCCCTCATCTAGACCTAAGTCAGAGAGGGTAATGGTTGGGTTGGATAACCCTAGACCACTCCGATTATAAGATCCGCATGCTAAAAACCTGTCATAATTTTTTTCGACTCAAAGCAGATCTTCCTATCCATACTAACAATCCCAGTCCCAAACCAAGCTTTCACCCTATACATAGACGCCTCCAGACTGGGATTAGGATGTGTACTTATGCAGAGAAGAACTACCCAACTCACGACCTGGAATTAACGGCCATGATCTTTGCAATCAAATCCTGGAGGTATTATTTTATGGAGAAAAGTTTTAGATCAAGTCAAATCACAAGAGCCTAACCTACCTGTTTACACAAAAGGAGCTAAACATGAGACAAAGGAGGTGGCTGGAACTATTAAAAGATTATGATAGTAACATTCAATATCACCCTGGGAATGCTAACATAGTGGCTGACGCTTTAAACAAGAAGGGACTGACAAAGATGGAGGAAAGCCCATCGACAGGAATCACACACATTGTCCCTATATTAGCACCAAAACGGAACTCCGAACAGGACGTCTAGAATCCTAGAGAAGAAATACTGATACGAGAGCTGGTCAGTAAACTTTCCAGTTCAATGGCCACTTTGCAAATCAAACCAGATTTAATCGATGAAGTGGTGACAGAGACACCAAAGGGCCCTCATCTGCGTACAATAAAGGAAAATTTATAGAAAGGGAGGGTGAAACCGAACTCCCTACAGAGTGACGGGTCACTCAGATACCAAAACAGACTCTGTATCCCTAAAGGTGCCAAACAGATAAATAGAAGATAATGCGAGAAGCACACAACATTTCCTATTCGGCCCATTTAGGTAGCACTAAGATGTACCATGACCTTCAGAAAATGGTTTGGTAGAGAGGAATGAAAGCAGATGTGGTAAAATTTGTCTACAAATGTTTGACTTGCCAACAAGTTAAAGTTGTTACAAAAGACCACCAGGATTATTACAACCGATATCGGAACTAGAATGGAAGTGGGATTGCATAACTATGGACTTCGTTATGGGGTTACCCTTAACCCCAAGGGTGGTGGACGCAATCTGAGTCATCGTTGATAGCCTTATAAAGACAGCTAGATTCATTACGGTGAGGTTTCAATTTACCATTGAAAAACTAACGCACTTATACGTAGACCACATAGTATGCCTACACGGCGTGCTTAGTAACATTGTGTCAGATAGAGACCACAGATTTATCTCTAAATTCTGGGAAGGGTTACATCATGCCATGGGAACGAAACTGAAGTTTAGCACCGCCTTTCACCCTTTGATTGATGGATAGTCAAAAAGGACCATATAGATCTTGGAAGACATGCTTTGAGCCTGTGAAATTGACTTCAAGGGAACACAGGATGAGAAGCTATCACTGATAGAGTTTGCATACAATAATAACTATCAAGTAACCATTGGAATGTCACCCTATGAGGCATTATAAAAGAAGAAATGTTGCACCCCTTTATACTGGGAAGAAGTAGAGGAAAGGAGAATAGTAGGGCTTCACATAGTATAAGAAATCTGCGAGGTAGTGGACGTGATACGTGAGAAAATTAAGGCGGACCAATCACGTTAGAAGAGTTACTATGACACGAGACAAAGGGATCTCGAGTTCACAGTAGGAGACAGCTGTATGACCCGCACTCCGTAGACCCGGTCTAAACCTTGGTTTTGTGTCGTAGTAGGTCTTCTGATCATCACCGGGCCAGACGGGTCGAGCGGATGATGAACAGGTACGAAATCGGACCAAAGACGATCAAATAATCATCATTTTATGTTGACCGATCGATGGTACCGGTCTTGGTACCGGTCGACCGGTCAGCTCTGCGCAACTGACTACGGAGATCCAGAAATTGATATCTGTGGGTCCCATTTTCCTAAACCCTAATGCCTAAACCTTCCTAATCCTAATAGGGTTACTAAACCCTAATTTTAGCCTATAAATACACCCTTAAAACTTCTCAAATCCTTTCCATTATCTCTCACAAACCCTAGAGAAGAGAAAGAGGTTGGAAAGGAGAAGGAGCTAGGAAGAAGAAGGAGGTGCCGCCATTGCCGTTCGACGAAGCTCACTCTACGCTAGTCAATGGTAAATGTTTTAACCATTCTTCTTACCCTATGACTTTAGGATAGTTGTGGGTGGATCAATACCATGCAAAGTAGGTATTGATCTAAAACCCTAAATTGGATATTAAACCCTAAGTTGCCGTCAAACCCTAGATTCGAGTTTCGAGATGATATTCATCGAAACTAGACTTGAATGAGTTGGAGATAACTCTAACTCAAAGCTCAGACTTAGAATGGATAGGAGAAACCCTGAAAATCCATGGGGGATGATCGACGATAGTCGAAAAACCCAAGTATGGTCTTCCGGAGACATACCGATCGACTATACCGGTTGCACACAGTGCGGCCGGTATGTTGCCATCGGTATCTTCCGGGAGGCTGGTCTGTGGGGACCGGCTGACCATACCGGTCGCCAGTCTTCCCCACAGAGCTGCGACCGGTACATGCCACCGGTCAGCTCTGTGAGGGTATTTTGTAACCATGTTGGTTTCCGACCAACATGAAACCCTAAGAAATCTATTCTAATGAAACCTTAATAATATTGTAGGACTTTGTGACTTTCCGTTTGGATCTTGCGACGTGGAGCAAGCTAACAAACGAGCGTCAGGTAAGGGAATCTGACCTAAACCTAATAATTAATGGATAGTAAATCTTTGTTAATGACACTGAATATATATGATGTGATGTTTGTGCATATTCACATGCCATCCTTTACTTTCAGTTATTATTATTGTTCATGCATTGATAGGATGTGATTGTTAAGCATGTGATTGTTCTCATTAGTGTGTGGAGTGGGGCATGGGCCTGGGATCATTCCTCACACTGGCACCTTTTGTAGTATTCTGTCTTAACATGCTTGGTACGGGTGAGGCATCAGGGGAAGGTCGTGGTACGGTGGTCTCCGATGTTGATGCTGGCTTGGCCATGGTTATGTGGCATTGTGGTCTCCGAGGTCGACGCTGGCTTGTCCACGATGCTTTAGCTCTATCTCTATGCCGTAGGGAGTTATGTTGGGATAGGGTCTACCTGTGTTATGTTTCTATCCTAGTGGGTTAGTTGCGGATAGGGCATCAGGGGAGGTACGGGGATGCCTTAGCTCTATCTCTATGCCGTAGACGAATGTGCTGGGATAGAGCATACATTGATGACATATAGGATTGGTTAGTTGCGAGCCCAGTTTGTGAGCCCTGGCCAGTAGGGGCTTAGGTACTGGTATGGGTAGAGCATCAGGGGAGGTACGGGGGTATCTTAGCTCTATCTCTATTCCATGATGGGTGCATGTGGGCCAATGGGGGTGTGATCCATGAGGTGCCACACACTCGTGTATAGAGGTACGGGGGCCACCAAACCTTTCTATAACACATTGCAAACTTAAACCAGACCACAACATAAAATGATTGTTACTCATGCATAATATTGTGAAACTGTCTGATTGTCTTACTGAGCTAAGTTGTGAGCTCACCCTTTGTACGTACATTATTTTAGATATTGATGCAGGTTACTCGGTGGACGATTATGTGAACGCTCCGTCGTTGTGGTGTTGCTGCATTGGATGTACAGGCAGGAGAGGACGAGCGTGATGCTTCATGCGAGTGCCCTTTCTGCGTGTACCTTTGATTGGATTTTTATTTATTTTAATTATTTTCGATTGGATTAAGTGGATGTAAGAATATTATATTTTATATTTGAATTTGAATAATTGGATATTTTATTTAAATTTATCAGTAGATTCTCGGTTCATTCTATTTAAAGACTTCCGCTGTACTATTTATATTCTGATTATGGTTATGTGCAATGGGTTTGTATGAGTGGACACGGCCTATTCAAGATCCTGGTGTGAACCGTTGGTTCAATGACGGTTCACTCACACCATTCTGGTTGGATCAGAATTGGGGTGTGACAACTTTGTATCAAAGCTCTTGGGCTCTGCCCAGCAGACCATATTGCACTTAACTAAGTCGATGAACTGAGTTAGGAAAAATTTAAAAATCTTAATACAAACACACCCTAAGCATTTTTTTGATACCTGAGATGGACTAAGAAAGAGAATACTGTACAATATTAAATGTGGAACTTAACATTTACACATGCACTAGTTAGGAAAAACCTTGAAAACTTTCATTAAATAGAAAATGAGTATCAGATAAAATAGTGCTACAGGGTACAGTCCACAAACCGGACAGTTACCCTGTTATATAATCAGTCATAAGAGAAGAGAATAAAGAGGGACAATCATGGGGAAGGGGGCCTAGGAGGAATAGGGTCCGCTATGTCATAGTCTCGCTCGTATGCGACCCTAAGCCAGTGCACCTGGTCCTGAGTCACCCGTAGGCTGCGATCCAGACGTCCCAACTCCTGACCCACCTCTCGCTGAGACTCTAGGATGACCCTCTGGGTGTCCCTGATCTCAGTGAACATACTCAACACCGGGTCTGGGAAGGATGAGACGGTCCGGTTGTAGAGGTAGATGGTGGTGCTGCAGGTATAGACTGTGGAGCTGGTACCGGTATACCCTCTGCCCTATCCTCATCATCATCACGCTCAACCTCGGCTGCATAGGCCGCATTGGCTGCTGCTGCTGCTGCTGTTGCGGCTGCTACCCTCCCGAGTGGGCGAGGGCGAGCCTCCAACTCGTCGTCGCTAACGGGCAGATCGACCATCTGCATCCTCTGAATAGCATCCCAGTCGATGTCGGATGTCATGGTATCCTCAACAGTCACCAGGCTAGGATGCACCTCGAGGAAGAAGAGCAGGTTGAACCAGGCCATGTTAGAGAGCCAAGCCCGGAAGTTGAGGAAGAACAGGTTCCAAGGGTATCGACAAATTTGCCTGGCCCACCTCACAGGAATTCTGAGACCATTGTTACAAACTTGGTTTATCAAATGCAAGCTCAGCAGAAAGAATTCCTGAGCGAGATATTGAAGATGTTCAGGCCACCGGGTTCTGTTCCCACTAGAGGTATGTCCGAGTCTGGAGGGAATAATACCATACAGCCAATGCATGGTAGTCCAGGGCCGATGGGCCAACCCCAAAATGTACCACCACCGCACCAGTTTCCATCATCTTCTGCTTATCAGGGAGCATATCCGTATCCACCACCATGGTATGGAATGAATACACAGGGACAACACGATCTGAGCAGGGTGGTGCATAGATTCCTAAAGTTGAAGCCTTCATCATTCACAGGTAAGACAGGGAAACCATTGTGGCCAGCACAGTGGGTTGCAGAGATGGAGAAGAATTTCCGACTGATGACTTGTACCGAGGATGAAAATGTCCTATTTGCCACCCCTCACATGCTGAAAGAAGATGCAAATGCTTGGTGGAATTCTACACGGGCATATCTAGAGACGAAGCATACATAGGTGTATTGGGAAGTGTTCAAGGTTGCCTTCTTCGATAAGAATTTTCCGAAGAGCTTCAGAGATCAGATGGAGAAGGAGTTCCTTAATCTACAACAGTCTCAGTCGACTGTAGATGCTTATCAGCAGAGGTACGAGGAGTTATTTTTCTTCGCACCGGCAAGTATGCAAGAAGAAGAGACCAAGACACGTAGGTTCACCATGGGACTACGTGGAAGCATCAGAGAGCACATCTTGGGTCTGGACAAGAAAATCTATAATGAGGCTATGCAGGTTGCGAGGGTGATAGAGTCCAGTCAGCGGGACAGCTTCTTTACACAGAACAGGGGAGTGAAGAGACCCGCTATTGAGAGTTCTGGTATCGGTAACAATAGACCCTTCCGCCCATACAGGGCGTAGACCGCTACAGTACCTGCTAGGAACAACACGGCACCACTTGTGCCACAGAACGCCGGATACAACCCGAATATCAAATGTTTCAACTGTCAGCAAGTGGGTCATATTGCAAGGACCTGCACTCTACCTAGGAAGCAACCTCCCCAGCAAGGAAAAGTATATGCGGTCACCACTGAAGAGGCAGCCGCATCACCTGATGTGGTCACTGGTACGACTCTATCCCTTACAATTTAGCTTACTATTTCATTGTGCGTGTGAGCATGTAGAACTAAGGGGCAATAAAATTTCAAGAATTGTAAATGTAGCCGGTATACCTGCCAGAGTACTATTTGACTCTGGGGCCACACACTCCTTTGTTTCTATTTCCTTTGGGAAGCGAATGGAGTTACCAATCAAGCACTTAGATCCAAGCTTGATAGTTCGCTCTCCGCTAGGAGTCGAAGTGGCTTTGACTGAATATTATGGACCATGTACAGTATGTATTGAGGGCCGAGACTTAGAAGCAAGTTTGGTGCTACTAGAGATGGCAGACTTTGATGTCATGTTGGGAATGGATTGGCTAGGCCATCATTCAGCTATCCTATTATGTGGTGAAAGGAAGCTTGTGCTTACAGACAAAAAGGGGAAGGAGTATAGCTTCACTGGAACCAAATTACCTAGGAAGAGGAAGCTGATTCTCTCCACCCTAAAAGCTAAGAGATGCTTAGAGAAGGGGGGAGTGGGGTATCTAGTATCTGTAGTCGACATCACTACTGAGGTGCCAAAGATGGAAGATACAGATGTGGTTCGAGAGTTCCCAGATGTATTTCCAGAAGAGCTTCCAGGTCTACCATCGGACAGGGCTACAGAGTTTGTAATAGACCTTATGCCAGGTTTGGCGCCGGTGTCTAAAGCACCATACAGGATGGCCCCTATCGAGTTAAAGGAGTTGAAGACCCAGTTACAAGAATTATTAGATAAGGGTTTTATACGACCTAGCATATCACCTTGGGGAGCACCTGTATTATTTGTCAAGAAGAAGGATGGAAGTGTACGGCTATGCATTGATTACCGTGAACTGAACAAGTTGACGATCAAGAATCAGTATCCTTTGCCTAGAATCGACGATCTATTCGATCAATTGCAGGGTGCAAAGGTTTTCTCGAAGATCGATCTCCGATCAGGGTATCACCAACTGAAGATCAAGGCCGGAGATATTCCAAAGACTGCTTTCAGAACACGGTATGGGCATTATGAGTTTCTAGTTACGTCGTTCGGTTTGACCAACGCCCCAGCGTCATTCATGGAACTGATGAACCGAGTGTTTCATGATATGTTGGACACTTCGGTCATCGTATTCATCGATGACATATTGGTCTACTCAAAGGACATGGAGACTCATACAACACATTTGAGGGCAGCCCTACAACGGCTGAGACAAGAAAAGCTTTATGCTAAGTTCAAGAAGTGCGAGTTTTGGCTGAAGGAAGTGGCTTTCTTGAGCCATGTAGTATCTGAAGACGGTATCAAGGTTGATCCAAGTAAGATAGCTGCTATAGTAGGATGGGAAGCACCAAAATCTGTTGTGGAGATTCGTAGTTTCCTTGGGTTGGCTGGTTATTATAGAAGATTCGTGGAAGATTACTCCAGGATCGCTGTTCCACTCACCAGATTGACCAAGAAGGGAGAGAAATTCATATGGACAGATGAGTGGGAGAAGTGCTTTCAGACTTTGAAGTCAAGACTAGTCTCTGCACCTATCTTGACCATCCCAGAACCAAGCGTACCGTTTACCTTATATACGGATGCTTCAGGGTTGGGTATTGGGTGTGTATTGATGCAAGGAGAACAGGTGATTGCTTACGCATCAAGATAGTTAAAGGAGCATGAGAAGAACTATCCTATGAATGATTTGGAGTTAGCAGCGGTTATACATGCAATCTAGACTTAGATACACTACTTGTACGGTGAGAAGTTTCAGATTAAATCAGATCACAAGAGCTTAACTTATCTTTTCACTCAGAAGGATCTGAATATGAGACAGAGGAGATGGCTGGAATTGTTGAAAGATTATGATTGTGACATCCAGTACCATCCGGGCAAAGCAAATATTGTGGCTGATGCCTTAAGCAGAAAGTGGGCATCGAAACCTGAAGCTGGGCCAAGTACAAATGCTGCATTGTGTCCTGCAGCCTCAAGTTCAATGGAAATTGCTGAAGAATATATTATAGAGACTGTAGATGATCCAGTTGAGCAAGGCTTAATTCATAAGTTCACCATGTTGTTCGCCGCTTTGAAGATCTCACCAGATCTAGTTGATGAAGTCAAGATAGAAATCCTACAGGATCCACATCTCAAGACAGTACAAGAAGACCTAAAGAAGGGTACGAGCAATCCTGACTTTACCTTGGATTCAGACAAGGTACTTAGGTATCGTGGACGGTTATGTATACCTGAGAGTGAAGACTGCAATATCAGAGATCGAGTTATGACTGAAGCTCATTACACTCCATATTTGGTACATCCAGGTAGTATCAAAATGTACCATGATTTAAGAAGACTATATTGGTGGAGGGGTATGAAAGCAGATATAGCTCGTTTCGTGTTCCAATGTCTGAATTGTCAATAAGTTAAAGCAGAAAGGCAGAGACCCGCAGGTTTACTACAGCCATTATCGGAACCTGCATGGAAGTGGGATTGTATCACCATGGATTTCATCACTGGCTTACCTTTGACACCAAGGTCAGTGGATGCAGTTTGGGTTATAGTCGACCGACTCACCAAGACAGCTCGATTCATTGCGGTCAGACCTCAGTATACCATGGAGAAACTGGCCAAGTTATATGTTGATAATATAGTCAGACTTCATTGCGTTCCAGAGAGTATAGTATCTGACAGAGATCTCCGTTTTACATCAAAGATCTGGGAAGGATTACAGAAAGCTATGGGAACGAAGTTGAAGTTCAGTACAGCTTTTCACCCTCAGACGGACGGACAGTCAGAACGAACTATTCAAATTTTAGAAGATATGCTCCGAGCTTGTGCATTAGATTTCAAGGGAGCTTGGGATGAGAAACTATCACTTATCGAGTTTGCTTATAACAATAGTTATCAGGCTACAATTCAGATGGCCCCATATGAAGCACTCTATGGGAAGAAGTGTCGTACACCTCTGTTATGGAACGAGGTGGGAGAAAGAAGAATTATAGGACCGGAGTTTGTTGAAGAAACTTTTCGAGTGATTGATTAAATCAAGGAGAGAGTAAAGACAACTCAAGTTCGACAGAAGCACTATGCGGATAATCGACGTCGAGGTCTAGAGTTTGCAGTGGGTGACAAAGTATTCTTGAAGGTATCACCAGTGCGAGGTCTGAAACAGTTTGGTAAGAAGGGGAAGCTATGCCCCAAGTATGTGGGACCATACGAGACATTGGCTAGATGGGGTAATGTAGCATATCAATTGGCTCTACCACCATCTATGTCAAGTGGTCATGATATGTTCCATGTATCATTGTTGAAGAAGTATGTCAGAGACTCATCGCACATCTTGACAGCAGACCCCCCAGACTTGATTGAGGACTTAACATTCGAAGTGGTGCCTGTGATGCTCTCAAGTCGAAAGGTACAACAACTTTAAACCAAGGATATTCATTATGTGAGGGTGCATTGGAGAAGCCAAGATGTCGAAGAAATTACTTGGGAAGAGGAGAGGGCGATGAGGAAGGAGTACCCTAACCTTTTCGACGATCAAGGTACGCTCAAATTTCGAGGCCAAAATATCTTTTAAGGGTGGGGGAGTTGTGAGTTCTACATGCAAATTTTGGGATGAAATTTCTTTTAAGGGTGGGGGAGTTGTAAGACCCGCACTCCGTAAACTCGGTCTAAACCTTGGTTTTGTGTCGTAGCAGGTCTTTCGATCATCACCGGGCCAGACAGGTCGAGTGGATGACGAACAGGTACGAAATCGGAGCAAAGACGGTCAAATAATCATCATTTTATGTTGACCGGTCGACCGGTCAGCTCTGCGCAGCTGACTACGGAGATCCAGAAATTGATCTCTGTGGGTTCCATTTTCCTAAACCCTAATGCCTAAACCTTCCTAATCCTAATAGGGTTACTAAACCCTAATTTTAGCCTATAAATACACCCTTAAAACTTCTCAAATCCTTTCCATTGTCTCTCACAAATCCTAGAGAAGAGAAAGAGTTTGGAAAGGAGAAGGAGCTAGGAAGAAGAAGGAGGTGCCACCATTGCCGTTCGACGAAGCTCACTCTACGCTAGTCAACGGTAAGTATTTTAACCATTCTTCTTACCCTATGACTTTAGGATAGTTGTGTGGGTGGATCAATACCATGCAAAGTAGGTATTGATCTAAAACCTTAAATTGGATATTAAACCCTAAGTTGCCGTCAAACCCTAGATTCGAGTTTTGAGATGATATTCATCGAAACTAGACTTGAATGAGTTGGAGATAACTCTAACTCCAAGCTCAAACTTAGAATGGATAGGAGAAACCCTGGAAATCCATGGGGGATGATCGACGGCAGTCGAAAAACCCAAGTATGATCTTCCAGAGACATACCGGTCGACTATACCGGTTGCACAAAGTGTGGCCGGTATGTTGCCATCGGTATCTTCCGGGAGGCTGGTCTGTGGGGACCGACTAATCATACCGGTCACCAGTCTTCCCCACAGAGCTATGACTGGTACATGCCACCGGTCAGCTCTGTGAGGGTATTTTGTAATCATGTTGGTTTCCGACCAACATGAAACCCTAAGAAATCTATTCTAATGAAACCTTAATAATATTGTAGGACTTTGTGACTTTTCGTTTGGATCTTGCGACGTAGAGCAAGCTAACAAATGAGCGTCAGGTAAGGGAATCTGACCTAAACCTAATAATTAATGGACAGTAAATCTTTATTAATGACACTGAATATATATGATGTGATGTTTGTGCATATTCACATGCCATCCTTTACTTTCAGTTATTATTATTGTTCATGCATTGATATGATGTGATTGTTAAGTATGTGATTGTTTTCGTTAGTATGTGGAGTGGGGCATGGGCCTGAGATCATTCCTCACACTGGTACCTTCTGTAGTATTCTGTCTTAACATGCTTGGTACGGGTGGGGCATCAGGGGAAGGTCGTGGTACGGTGGTCTCCGATGTTGATGCTGGCCTGGCCATGGTTATGTGGCATTGTGGTCTCCGAGGTCGACGCTGGCTTGTCCACGATGCTTTAGCTCTATCTCTATGCCGTAGGGAGTTATGTTGGGATAGGTTCTACCTGCATTATGTTTCCTTCCTAGTGGGTTAGTTGCGGATAGGGCATCAGGGGAGGTATGGGGATGCCTTAGCTCTATCTCTATGCCATAGACGGCTATGCTGGGATAGAGCGTACATTGATGACATATAGGATTGGTTAGTTGCAAGCCCTGGCCAGTAGGGGCTTAGGTACTGGTATGGGTAGAGCATCAGGGGAGGTACGGGAGTATCTTAGTTCTATCTCTATTCCATGATGGGTGCATGTGGGCCAATGGGGTTGTGATCCATGAGGTAGCATACACTCGTGTATAGAGGTGCGGGGGCCACCAAACCTTTCTATAGCACATTGCAAACTTAAACCAGACCACAGCATAAAATAATTGTTACTCATGCCTAATATTGTGAAACTGTCTGATTGTCTTACTGAGCTAAGTTGTGAGCTCACCCTTTGTACGTACATTATTTTAGATAATGATGCAGGTTACTCGGTGGACGATTATGTGAACGCTCCGGCGTATGGTGGTGTTGCTGCGTTGGATGTACAGACAGGAGAGGACGAGCGTGACGCTTCATGCGAGTGCCCTTTCTGCGTGTACCTTTGATTGGATTTTTATTTATTTTAATTATTTTTGGTTGGATTAAGTGGATGTAAGAATATTATATTTTATGTTTGAATTTGAATAATTGGATATTTTATTTAAATTTATCAGTAGATTCTCGGTTCATTCTATTTAAAGACTTTCGCTGTACTATTTATATTCTGATTGTGGTTATGTGCAATGGGTTTGTATGAGTGGACACGGCCTATTCGAGATCCTGGTGTGAACCGTTGGTTCAATGACGGTTCACTCACACCATTCTGGTTGGATCAGAATTGGGGTGTGACAATAGTTTCCGTGAAGATATCTCCTTTACATGGACTAAAACAATTCGGAAAGAATGGAAAACTGAGTCCTCAATATATGGGATCATACGAAATACTAAAGAAGTGTGGGGCAGTAGCGTATCAGCTCGCCTTGCCCCCATTTTTGTCAAATGTACACAATGTATTCCACATATCAATGTTAAAGAAGTATATAATGGATTCTGTGAGGAAAATGGAATTTTCCTATCCTCCACCATTAAAAGGCTCTTGCCACTAGTGACCTTGTCCATCCATGCCAATGGACGGTGAAAGTATGGAGTCTCCACCTAAATGAAGTCTAGGACTTATAAGTTGTCTCACTTGGAGATACACTATGACTCGTTGCTCAATGGATTAGCTTATAGTCTTACTAGAGAAGGGTAAGCGTCAAGTTATTACTAGAGAAGGGTAAGCGTCAAGTTACGAGTTGGGAAGGTGTTAGGCACCCAACTAACTCGATCAATCGATCAGTCTCCCTTTGTCCTATCCTTTCCTACATTCTTCAAGCTTATGTATTGTTTAGGTCATTTATTCTAACCTGAGTAGGCAAGTGGGGAACCCTAGACCTAATTTCTAACTTCTACTAACTTAGGGTGCTGCTTTGAAAAATAAAACACAAGTCAACCGACAATAAATGAATCAATGAACAAATGAATGAATGAAACAATCATGAATAAACAAATAAAGAACTAAAAGAATATACAAACATAGAAAAAACAACAGATGGATGACCAAGCTCGAGATTTATCTCAAGCTGCCTATGTATCCCTGTGCGGCGAGAATCAGTGTAAGACCCGTACTCCGTAAATCCGGTCTAAACCTTGGTTTTGTGTCGTAGCAGGTTTTCTGATCATCACCGGGTCAGACGGGATGAACGGATGACAAACAGGTATAAAATCAGACCAAAGACGATCAAATCAACATGATTTTATGTTAACCGGTCGATGGTACCGGTCTTGGTACCGGTCGACCAGTCAGCTCTATGCAGCTGAGTGTCAGCGCAGCTGAGTGTGGAGATCCGGAAATTGACTTCTAAGGGTCCTACTTTCCTGATTTCGAATCCTAAAACTTTCCTAATCCTAATAGGGTTACTAAACCCTAATTCTAGCCTATAAATACACCCTTAAACCTCCTCAAATCCTTTCCATTGTCTCTCGCAAACCCTAGAGAAGAGAAAGAGGTTGGAAAGGACAAGGAGCTAGGAAGAAAAAGGGGGTGCCGCCACTGCCGTTCGACGAAGCTCACTCTACGCCAGTCAACGGTAAGTGTTTGAATCAATCTTCTTATCCTATGTTAGTTGTGTGGGTGGATCAATACCATGCAAAGTAGGTATTGATCTAAAACCCTAAATTGACCAATAAACCCTAAGTTGCCGTCAAACTCTAGATTCGAGTTCCGAGATGATATTCATCGGAACGAGACTTGAATGAGTTGGGGATAACTCTAACTCCAAGTTTACACTTAGAATGAATAGGAGAAACCTTGGGAATCCATGGAGGATGATTGACGACAGTCGAAAAACCCATGTATGGTCTTCCAGAGACATACCGGTCAACTATACCGGTTGCACACGGTGCGACCGGTATGTTGCCACCGGTATCCCTCGGGAGGCTGGTCTGTGGGGACTGGCTGACCATACCGGTCGCCAGTCTTTCCCACAGAGCTGCGACAGGTACATGCCACCGGTCAGCTCTGTGAGTGTATTTTTGTAACCATGTTGGTTTCCGACCAACATGAAATCCTAAGAAAAATATTCTAATGAAACCCTAATAACATTGTAGGACTTTGTGACTTCCCATTTGGATCTTGCGACGTGGAGCAAGCTAACAAACGAGCGTCAGGTAAGGGAATCTGACCTAAACCTAATAATTAATGGACAGTAAGTTGTTGTTAATTACCTGAATATATATGATGTGATGTTTGTGCATATTCACATGCCATCCTTTACTTTCAGTTATTATTATTGTTCATGCATTGATAGGATGTGATTGTTAAGCATGTGATTGTTTCGTTAGTATGTGGAGTGGGACATGGGCCTGGGATCGCTCCTCACACTAGCACCTTTTGTAGTATTCTGTCTTAACATGCTTGGTACGGGTGGGGCATCAGGAGAAGGTCGTGGTACGATGGTCTCCGATGTTGATGCTGGCCTGGCCATGGTTATGTGGCACTGTGGACTCCGAGTCGACGCTGGCTTGTCCACGATGCTTTAGCTCTATTTCTATGCCGTAGGGAGTTATGTTGGGATAGGATCTACCTGCGTATTGTTTCTATCCTAGCGGGTTAGTTGTGAATAGGGCATCAGGGGAGGTGTGGGAATGCCTTAGCTCTATCTCTATGCCGTAGACGGCTGTGCTGGGATAGAGCATACATTGACGACATATAGGATTGGTTAGTTGCGAGCCCAGTTTGTGAGCCCTGGCCAGTAGGGGCTTAGGTACTGGTATGGGTGGAGCATCAGGTGAGGTACGGGGGTATCTTAGCTCTATCTCTATTCCATGGTGGGTGCATGTGGGCCAATGGGGGTGTGATCCATGAGGTGCCACACACTCGTGTATAGAGGTGCGGGGGCCACCAAACCTTTCTATAGCACATTGCAAACATAAAATCAGACCACTGCATAAAATGATTGTTACTCATGCATAATATTGTGAAACTGTTTGATTGTCTTACTGAGCTAAGTTGTGAGCTCACCCTTTGTACGTACATTGTTTTAGATGTTGATGCAGGTTACACTGTGGATGACTACATGAACGCTCCGGCGTATGGTGATGTTGCTGCTCTGGGTGGACAGGCAGGAGAGGACGAGCTTGACGCTTCATGCGAGTGCCCTTTCTGCGTGTACCTTTGATTGGAATTATTCTCATTATTTTCGGTTGGATTAAAGTGATGTAACGGTATTATATTTATGGTTTGGATTTGAATAATTGAATACTTATTTAATTTATCAATAGATACTCAGTTCATTCTATTTTAAAGACTTCCGCTATACTATTTATATTCTGATTGTGGTTATGTGTAATGGTTTGTACGAGTGGACATGGCCTATTCGAGATCCTAGTGTGAACCGTTGGTTCGATGACGGTTCACTTACACCATTCTGGTTGGATCAGAATTGGGGTGTGACAATCAGACCAAACATAGTTCAGGCGGAGTTGTGGTTGTGTGTGAGGTGCTCCCATGACAAAGGAAGCACGTGTGACTATGTACTTTCTGCTACCTACATATTTCTTTAGAGAATCAAGTCAAATGTAGTTCCTAATAGTTAACAAGCTGTTGCACCCCACATGGCATTATTGAAGAGGTACTCAGACTTTGGCTCCCCGCAATCAGCAAGGGTAAACTAACATTTGAAAACAATTTTCGGTTGCTTCGCAAACCAGCTCCCAAACTTGGGAGAAAACTGGCTAAGGTCACAGATGAACCTGGATAAGGGCTAGGTTGGGGATCAGACATGATCCCAACCATCGCTTGACACATGAAGACATGGCATTCTTTTTTTGTATTTTTCTTTTCTCTTTTTTTTTTGTATTTTTTATTTTGAAAGAAGGAAAAACAATTTTGGGACTAATCCCTAATGATTGAGCAGACCCACATCCTAAGCGGGGCCCACACTAGGTGGCATGGGATTTGGAAATCCCAGCCAGAATGGACTCATTGGAGTCACCCTAAACATCACAACACTAGGGGAGGGGATTCCTACATTGAGCTAGGCAAACACATGAAGGTAGGATACATCACATGAGGGTGGGGGATGCACTAAACCAAGCATTCAAACAATTCAAACATGTAATAAGAAGAATTAGTTTACCTAAACTAAGCATCAATGGGACTAAGCGTGGAATTGAAGTATCCATTAAATGAGATATCACAAAATAGCATCATGGACAGCCATACGACAAGCAATAAATTCCGCTGCTAAGCATGAATCCAAACATATATCAATTAATCCAAACCTAAGCATGAAATAGGTTAAACAATTAGAATGGTCCCAGCTTTAAGAATATGATCTAATAGGGAAGCATTGGACCAAATTAACTTTAACCATAAACCAATTCAAATCAAATCAGTTCTGATCACAACATATAAACCAATATAAACTGGGTCAGGTTTGACATTAAGAATAAACTAACTCAATCCAAATTAGGCTTGAATTTAAACCAATTTAAATTGAATCAGATTTTGACATTGAGACGAATCCAAGCCAAAACAGATTTAACAAATAGACCAATCCCACTATAGAGGTGAACCAAACCCTAATGTAATTAAACCAAACCTGCTATCAAACAAAACCAATCCCACAATAGGATGAACCGGATTATGGTAGGTTACCAATGGTGAACAACAAGAAACCTATGACAAGGCAAGTTATAGAAAATGACAACAAGCAATGGATAGGTTACAGATAAGTGATAGCAAGACATTGCACTGAGTTTTAGCAAGAAACATGAGAAATCTGGAAAAAAGTATTAGATATGTGTAGAGTTTGGGGATTCATGACAAGGTAGACCCCTAAAACCCCCACAGTTCAAAAGTACAGAATTTCATGTAAGATTCAATAAATCAGCAATGTAAATCTCAATTAAATTAAACAAATTAATAATATGACACTTAAGCCCTCGCTAGTAGGGACTTACATGTTGGTATGGGTAAGACATCAGGGGAAGTGTTGGTAGTGTGTAATCTGAACACTTTAACTCTATCTCTATTCCATATTGGGGTGGATGTGGATGACAATGGTATTTGATCCATTGAGTGGGCTTACACACCCGTGTATAGAGGTGCAGTGGCTACCAAACCTTTCTATAGCATAATTGCAAACTTAAAACCAGACCAAAGATATGAACTAAATGCATGCATATGTTTGCACATTGTTTTATTTGCTCACTGAGCCGTCATGTATGCTCACCCTTTCGACGTCGAATATTTTTAGTTGTTGATCTAGGTCCAACCATAGAAGATTATATGAATGCACTGACGTATGAACATGTAGCGGCTATGGACGGGGAACTGCTAGAGGAAGCGCATGATCCGTCATGCGAATGCAACCAATGTGTCTTTGATTAGTGTAACTATTTGACTACTAAAACATGTAATTAATTATTTTACTTTATGTCTTGAGTTACTTGGGAATAAATAGATTTAATTGTTTATTATTACTGTTAGATACTCAGTTCATTATTAATAAAGACTTCAGCTATCATATATTTACTTTGATTATCATTGTGGAATGTACTTGGTTTAACTGGATGGATACAGCCTATACGAGATCTTAGTTGGTTCTTATGACGGTTCATCTCCACTGATTAATCCAGAATTGGGGTGTGACAGAAAAGGCGGTGCAGCTTGGCACCACTGAAAAAGTTCCCATGGGATGGTACTACTTCAATAAAAGAGTATGCCCTAGAAGTCTTACAAAGGAGCAGTAGACATAACTTCGCCCATAGTGGAATATTTGAGGGCATAAAAAATGATGCGATCTCCTGAAGGCCTCAATATCTCTAGTAGCAAGATGTTACGTCCTAGGGGATGGGTAGGATAGGCTAGCAAGGGGTTCCCCTCAGAAGGATTCGGCATAGAGAGGGAGGGAGGGTTTTCGAAAACCATGTCTACGGGGCTAGAAACATCGGGGACAAGTGAAGAGTTAGCTTCAAAGAGAATGGAGTGACGATTTATAGACCCGCACAGTGGGGGCTGGGCTGGGATTCTTTTAGCCAGGTTGAGATCATCGAGTTGCGAACTGGAGTAGGCGAGGCCAGCGGTGGTATTGATACTAAAGGGTATGGGAGTATTGGGAGTATGACCAAAGGGGATGTTATCCTTGGTTGGGAGTTGGTCCAATGACTGAGGTCCAGGTGAGGTAGTAGAATGACTGAGGTCCAGGTGAGGTAGTAGAAGGTTTACTGGGCTTAGGGTTGGAGAGGGGTGCGAAAGCCTTTGGGTGTCGGTTAATTTCAGGGGTAGGTGTCCTCGTAATGGAAGGCCCGGGATTTAGAGAGAGGATGGGCATGGGGAACTTACCCAATCCATGCATGATTGGGATTTTCGGATAAGGAGCAGTACAAGCTAGCAGCACGCTCATTGATGCTACCCTCCAACAGCTCATGGGAGATAACTCTGAAAGCAAACACGAGAGGGGTGAGTTTCAAAGAGGTGATGTGAGTCTTCGACCTAAGCATACCTACAAATCGTCTTGATATGATGGAAGTAGGCTGCTAAATCTGTCCTTGCGAGGTAGAGGCCAACAACTTTTCACCAACCACCAGCGCATCCTCTAACGTCATCACTAGATCAACCTCCTTCTCGGCTATTGGATCGAGATCAGACAGGAACACTAAAGAATTGGCCAATGGCACCCTCTCAGAGATAGTAGGAAGTAAACAAGCAATGGTAGGGTCTTTTGTTTCCCTAACCATAAAAGAGGGGCTATTTCAACCCTCATCAGACAGTCTGTCCTTACTCAATATGGGAGGAACCTGTGAGCCAGACATAGTTTCCCTCGATAGATGGGCTTCATCTTCCTCCTCTAGCTCTCTTCCCTTTGGTGGTCGCAACTCCTACAACTCCCCTACTTTAATATCAGTCTTCCCAGTAGCAGTAGATCCTTTGGAATGTCCAGATTTACTTCTGTCTACTCTTTTCCAGCTGTTATGAGGTAAAGTGGTATTAGCAACAACTTGTGGCACCATCGGGAAATCCAAGGTCTTATGACCAAAAACCTTGCAATGAGTGCATCTATCCGGGAGCCATTCATACACAACCCTTTGAAAAAATTTATTCCCACAATTATCCTTTACCTTCACCATGTCCTTAAATTTATTTTCGGCAGAAAAGGTAATCAACATTCCGCCATAAGTTGACCGAGTTCTCATGAATGTGGTTTTTTCGAATTTAATGGGGTTCCTTAGAACTGATCCGGTCGCTCGAAGAGCACTTCGAGACCATAATTGAAGAGGGAGCCCAGGCAACGATACCCAAATAGGGACCTCTTTGACACCTATGGAATGCAGTTGCATATCACTCCTCCAAGGTTGAACAAAAAAAGGTTTATTGGCCACCATCATCATACCTTTCCCTAGTGCATTATCATCGTCTTACTGGTTAGAAAATTGCATGAGATTGCTCCCATTCATAAGAAGGAACATATCCATGGATCCTTGCAACCTCCAAATCCTTTCCAAAGTTCTTCTCACCAACAGATAACCCGATTTCTTGCCAATGAAGAATCTAACCAATGCCCTACAGAGGATATCAGTATGCATGGTGACCTCTTTAGAAGAGCAGACCCCTATCACCTCCTGATCTTCCTCGGAGAAGGCTTGGTAAGAGAAACATAACTTTACATCGATCTCCTTGTCACTACTCTCCTTAAATAGTTTCCTGCTCTAAGGGATAGCTTCATCTGCGGGGGGATTGAATTCCCCATCAGTTTCCTATTGCTCCTCTTGGATGACAGCATCATGGAAGGTAACTCTAGCAGAAACATCAGGGAGAACCTCCAAGTTATCATCTTCCTTTGGCTCCCCTTCAAGAACCACCTACCCTCTCCCCCTCAGGGAAGGAATATATGGAAATTGGTCAAAGTCTATGATTGTATTTCTCAATGATATTATTGCTATCAGTTCCTTGCCAACGTCTTGTTCTTGATCAGCATGTTTGGACCAGCACTTTGTGTTAGTGTAGACACCACATAGTCGGACTTCTTACTTTTTCTGGTTCTTCTTATTGTTTTCACTCTAGAAGTCGCTCCGTATTTTCCAGAAGCTTCATGCAACTGAGACACTTTGTTTGGAATCCAATTGTTCAACACGCTGACGCTACATGAGAATCGTGAGGAGTTTCCATGTGCATAAGAAGTGTTTGAAACACCGACGCTCCATTTCCACTTTCAAGGCTGCGTGTTGCCTAACCTAAGTTGCAGGCCTGTGCCAATGTATGTTGCTTGCACTTTTGATATTGTTTATCTATACTTGTTTGTGTTTCTTGTGCTTTAATAAGCATGATTATTGGTGACCATAGTTTTATTTGCTTGAGCATTTATTTTATTGCTGGTTTACATTCTTGTTTATTTTTTCAACATGTCAAAGATAAAAGGCGGTGTCAAGCCAAAGTGTGTTATTAATCCAAGCTGGAGGTAGTTTGCCTATGATTTAGATAATATCAATGTTAGTTAACCTATAAGGTTTTTAAGGTAACTCGATTGAAGGTAATTCGATCAAAGAATTGGACTTGCACAAAAAGTAATATTTTCATGCATTAGCCCAAGGAGATTCATATAGTTAAGTAAACCTTTGTATGTAATTGACAGTTGAGGTGTATTTTCTATTATTCTTTGACATTGGTAGGCTTGATAGCTAGATTAAAGTTGATAATGATTGGTTGAGTGAATGGATTCTATGGCCACACTATTCAATGGTGATTTTGAATTAATCTAGTCCAAATAGAAAAGTATTAGATAATATTCTAGTAGGATTAATTATTTACCGGGCCCTTTGAGTAATGGGAGTGAGATAGGCAAACCCTATTCAATGTAGGATTGATTAGGGTTTGTGGTAGTATTATAAATACTAGGTCATGAGGCCCTGTAGCCCAAGTTTCTTTTCTCTCTACACCCATAAGCATTGGAAAGCATGTGGAACCTCTGTATGTTGTGGAAGACTATGATCAACGCTTCTAGTTAAACGGCCGAAATCAATCTCCAATGCATAGTTATGTCTTTACAATTGTGGTTTCCATTTTTTTTTATTGTGTTCTAGATCTCTGCACAGGTTATTAGGGTTGAGATGAAACCCTATGAAAGTGAAAAGTCTAACATCCCGCTCTCAGTGACCATTGTAGTTCAACGAGATATTCTGGCACGCATTCACTTGGAAGTATATAGATATGCCTTATGTTTTTTTTTCCTATGTGGGTCAAAGAATGATAAGTACATTTTTTAACCATTGGATGGATATTTAATAAATAATGTACACCACATGCCAAATTTCAAATCGAGATTCTACATATCGTCTATAGACTGTAGACATATCCTCTTGTGTATGTTTATGCACCCCATGCATGGTGGTCCTTCATTTGTAAGTATGGCTTAATCTAAAACTTGACATGCAATTAAATAGGACGACCAGGCCACCTTGCTAAACCACGAGCACATTTGACGATGTGAGGACAAAGACAAATTTTTTTGATATATTTTCCCAATTCCAAATGGAACAAAATTTTTAGGGTAGTCTTCTAACATATCAGAGAGACTCCCATAAAATTTTGGGCTTCAAAATCTTAGAAAAAATACATATGATGTACATCCTAAGTTTGAACCCTAAATCTGGAATTTTCAGATCAGAAAACCACTTTATGAAATTTGCAAAAACATCAAACATCATTGTATATCATTCAAAAATTCATCATTGAATAGCTTAGACAAATTATCATTCATGAAAAATGTTAGACATAGGCATCCTAACATTAACAAGCATGTAATAGAGCAGTCATGATTGAGATTTCATGAAAATTATCCTTTTTCAAGCAAAATTGGCATTCAGGCATTATAACGACCTCTAAATTTGTTTAGAGTACCAACCTTGGGCTCAAATCGAGCGAAACCATTGATGAAGGGTGATTGGAGGTTGTATCAATCCCCTTTGAATGTGAATCCTCCTTCTCCTCTCTTCTGCTTCTTTCTCTCTTCTCTTCTTCTCTTTTCATTCTTTTTCTCTTTTCTCTCTCTTTCTTTCTTCCTCTCTCACGTTTTCTCTCTCTCACTCACGTTTTTCTCTCCCTCACCCACGTTCTCCTTTCTCTATGGTCTGGAAAAAGATCCCTCCTCTCTCTTCTCTTGCCTATTTATAATTTTTCTCTCATTTTCTAGAAGATCCTTCTTTCCTTTCTTCTTTTTTTTAGAAAATATTTTTTTTCTTCCTTTTTTTTCTTTCCTTTCTTCTTTTCCTTCCTTTTTCTCTTCTCCTTCTTCATTGCACACGTTCTCTATCTCTCCCTCTTCTAGAAAATCCTCTCCTCCTCTTTCCTTCTTCTCTCTTCCTTCTTTTTCTTCTTTTTTCTAGAAATTTTTTTTTTCCATTTTTTCTTCTTTCCTTTCTTTTCTTCCTTCCCATGTTTTTTCTTCTTCCTTTCTTTCCTTTTTCTCATTCTTCTTCTAGAAAACCCCTTCTCTCTTTCCTTTCTCTCCTTTCTTCTTCTAGAAAAATCCTTCTCTCTTTCCTTTCTTTCTTCTTTCCTTTTCTTCTTCATTCTTTTCCTTCCTTTTTTCTTTTCTCCCTCTCTTTTCACGTTTTCTTTCTTAGAAAACATTTCCTTTTTTCTTTTTATTTTTTTTCTTTTTTTCTTTTTTTTTCCCCTTTTTTTTTCCTTCCTTTTTTTCTTTCTTTCTTTCTCCTCTCTCTCTTTCACGTTTTCTAGAGAAAACGTGAAGGGGAATCTTTTTCCCCTTTTTTTTTTTCTTTTTTTCTTTTATTTCTCTCTCTTTCCTTTTTTTCTTTCTCCCATTCTCTTTCCTATGGCCTCTCTTTTCTCTCTCTTTCCACGGCCTCACTTTCCTCTCTCTTTCCTAATACATATATATATATATATATATAAACGTATTAATACATATAATATATCCATAAGATATATATATGTATTATATACAATAATATATTATACATTATACATATATAAAAGAAATGCATGCCTATGGACTGACATAACTTGGTCTGGATTGGTCTGAGCTGGGTCGAGCTAAGTTAGACTAAGCTGGATTAAGCTGGTTTGGACTAGGGTTGACATTTCATAGTCCATTTCTGTCACCCTTCCATATGGAATTTTCTGATAGCATCTGTTCCAAATTTTCTACGTTCACTTTGTAGAACATTACAAATGAGGAATATAGGAACTTGAATCACCTCATTTGGAAGTAAAATGGTCAACTTATGAATTTTTGAAGATTAAATAACCATTTCCATGTGTAATCTTGCATGGGACCTACTGGTGACTTCTACCCGGGATTTTTTACGTCCACCTTGTAGAACACCATGAATGAAGAAAATGGTCTTGGCATCATCCGATGTCAGATGATCAAGATATGATGATTTAAAATTCAAACAATCCGACTTAGGATAATTTGCATGAAGGCCCCTGGGATTATTATTTATAATAATTTCAGAAACCTCCCTTATATGTATCATCTGACTAAAATGGTCGTATCTTCCTCATTTGATATCAGAATTGAGCAATTCTGGTCTCGTTTTGAAGATAATTCTATAACCTATGCATCTATGCAGATAATAGCCCATGACCCTGCTATGGGGATCAGTGGAGAATCACAAATCTTTGGGTTAAAGGTTAGAAACCTGTCATATTGGTTCACTTATGCCGAGGGTGGCAAAAATTGGGTGCTTACAGCAGCGTAGCAACATGCTGCCTGGTGCAAATACAGTAGAGAACATACTGAGTCAACTGGGAGATCCTCTCATAATGTTCACTCTGGGGTTTCAGGTTGTGTTGGATAATTTTGCAGTACACCCGAGGCTCTGGACATAGGTTGATCGCTTTCATCTCCCAGTGATCATCTCTGATGAGCTGACTGTCAATCTCAGAACGCATCTCTAAGGATAGGAACTGGGGCTCCTTGGGAGCACAGTACACCAAAGGGCCATCATTTGATATGCCCAAAAGATCAGCCAACTACTGGTAGTCAAATAAAACCTCTACCCCTTTGATGTAGCTCGTGATCCTGAGCTCCCTACCTCTCTCTGTGTCATTGCGATCCACCACTACCTGGAGATTGCAATAGAACTGTCTCACCAGATCAGGACGGGTACAAGCCTCGTAAGTGATCATAGGGAGCCAACCCATGTCACCAAAAGCACCCTCCACGTTGAACAAGGCTAGACTAGCCAAGTTCACACAGCGACCCCCCTTTACTTTCTTACACTCATAGCGAGCATACTGAGCTTCAGCCTCATTGGAGCGGAACGAACTGGGTCATGTGCCCTAGGCACCTTCGTACGAGCCATACTATCTGTCAAGATGCAGAAAAACAAATAAGATATTAGTAATGGCGAAAAACTCAAAATTTTGGCATTATAACGGCATGATTTGGCCAAAAGCCTCACTTTTCACCCAAACAACTGGGCAGGAGGACTTACATAGGTTCCAAACCATCCTACAAAGCTCATACAGCTGGAAATTTAATCTAGAAAGATTGAATTTGATGAAATTTCAATAAATTCGAAAAATCTCAAAAAATTAGGTCAAAAATAGAAAAACTCAAGTTTTTCGATAACCAATCGATGAAACTTAAATATTTTTGAGGGCTTTCGTCCATTGGGTGACCAATAGCAAAAGCCCCCAATAAAAATTTAATTTTTACGATTGGAGAAAGTTTAATTTGAAGAAAACAATGTAATGGGCGAAAAACCTAGTTTGTTAAAAATATGAAACAGTAGAGATTATACCTGAAGAGAAGGAGCGGAAGTCGCGAACGGAAGGAATGATCACCAAACACTAGGGGTCCATACTGTAGCAACTCAGGGAAACGGGTTGAGTTGGAAGAAAGGAGAAAGAATGGGAAATGAATCCAAAATTGGGTTTAAAAACCTAGTTTTGGATCGTAGGGTCACATAATTCGACCAAAATGTGCAACCCTACGTCAGGCCCTACCATCGACCCGAGGCTCTCGGTGATCTGACAAAGAACCATGGGTCGGACCTAGGGTCGGACAATTACAGACCTTACCATCGACTCTAGGCTCTCGGTGATCTGACAGAGAACCATGGGTCGGACCTAGGGTCGGACATATACCGACCCTACAATCGACCCTAGGCTCTCGGTAAGCTAACATGATTTATTAGGGTCGCATACCCTAGGGTCGCATAAGGATCGACCCTACCATCGACCGTACGATGGAAAATACCGTATTTTGTCAGAATGATCTGAAAAATTGGAAATTTATATTGATTAGTTGGATTTTTATTTGAAAACAACTTATATTTATTGCCTCACATGTGCTATGATTGTTTTCAGACACTACCACCACCAGAACAAGAAATGGTTGGGCGAAGGGTGAACAGACGAGGCCATAACCCAATTCCACCACCACCACCTATGGAGGAAGACAGCCATGTAAATCATGAAGCACAAGAGAATCTGAATATGGCACCGCCAGTGGCTAGTGGCCAGGCAAATCCTACAAATTTACCAGCCCCACCTACAGATCTGGCTACAGCAGTAATGAACTTGGCACAATAGCTACAGCAAATACAGCAGGTGCAAGCCAATATGCAGGCTGCTATAGGCATGGCTTTTCCAGCTGCACATACGACACCTGTGCTAGCAGGGTAGACTAGCACAGTACTAGGGGGAAGCAACACAGTACCCCACGCACCTCAAACACCAGTCATGCTGGCTCAAGTGCAGAATCCTGAGGTAGCTCAAGGAAGTTACCAGTACCAACCACCTATGTACGGGGCTTAAGCTCCATATCAGTTGGACCACTCCCGACTGATCGAGCGTTTTCTCAAGATGAAGCCCAAAGAATTTAATGGTAAACCAGCAGATCCTTTGTGGCCAGCACACTGGGTTGATGAAATGGAAAGAAATTTTATGATGATGACAGTGAATGAGGAGGAGAAAGTGTTGTGTGCAACCTTCATGCTAAAAGGCGATGCACACCACTGATAGAAGTCCACACGGACTTATCTGTTAACAAAGCACGCCCAATTGACCTGGGCTATATATAAAGAGGCATTCTTTGAGAAGTATTTCCCCAGAAGTTTCAGAGATTCTATGGAAAGAGAGTTCCTAAGTCTATATCAGGGCCAGATGACTGTGGATGCATACCAACAACATTATGAGGAGCTATTTCCTTGCACAAGCTAGCATGCAAGAGGAAAATACAAAGACACGTAGGTTCGTCATGGGACTTAGGGGAAGCATTCGCGAGCATGTTCTGGGACTGGAGAAGAAAGTCTACATTGAAGTAGTACAAATTGCTCGAGTAATAGAGTCGAGCCAGAAGGAGAGCTACCTTGCTCAAAATAGAGGTATAAAAAGGCCAAATAGAAATTCATACAACGGAGGGAATACAAGGACATTTAAATCCTTCCGTACACAAGGCTTCAATGCTGTAGCCAAGACAACTCCAGCAGCTCAACCGCAACAAAAGCAAACCATCGAAAGAGTAAAATGCTATAACTACAACCAAGTAGGACATTACTCAAGGGAGTGTCCTAAACCCAGAAAGCAACTACAGCAAGGAAAGGTTTATGCTGTTACATCTGAGGATGCTGTCGCATCGCCTGATGTGGTCACATGTATGACCTGAACCTTTCATTTGTGTTACATTGTGTGATCATGTAGACTAAAACTAAAACAAATCACAGGTATTGTACCTATTAATGGCATACCCGCTAGAGTACTCTTTGATTCTAGAGCTACTCATTATTTTATATCTGTGTCATTTGGAAAGAAGCAGAATCTACCCCTCAGATCGTTAGACTACAAATTGCTTGTACGATCGCCGATGGGATTAGAAGTGGAATTAGAAAAGGATTATGGACCATGTCTAGTTCTTATTGACGAGAAGACTTTGGATTCAACTTTGATTTAACTTGAGATGGCAGACTTTGACGTCACCTTGGGAATGGACTGGTTAGCTCGGCATTCTGTAAACCTATTATGTATTCGTGATAGATGCACCGAGTGAATCGGCCAACCAAGGGTTTATTCATCGGTTTTCAAATATGTTCGCAACATTGAAGATTGTACTTGATATAATTGATGAAGTGAAAGCCGCTATTAAATCAGACCCTTATCTGAGAACGGTACAAGAAGACATCGAAAAAGGTAGGACTATTCCTGAGTTTACTTTGGACGATGAAAAGATACTGAAGTACAAAGGAAGAGTATGTGTTCCTGAAATGGAAAACTTAGATATTAGACACAGACTAATGAAGGAAGCTCACACCACCGCTTATTCGGTACATCCTGGAAGTACAAAGATGTATCATGATTTGAAGAAATTATATTGGTGAAGAGGAATGAAGCAGATGTAGCTAAATTCGTGTCTCAATGCTTAAATTATCAGAGGGTAAAGGTTGAACGGCAAAGACCTACAAGATTATTGCAGCCGCTGCCAGAACCAGCATGGAAATGGGACTGCATCACTATGGACTTCGTCATCGGGTTACCATTGACTCCCCGAGTAGTTAACGCGGTCTGGGTGATTGTAGATCGTCTGACTAAGACAACTCGTTTTATAGCTATACGACCACAGTATACCCGGGAGAGGTTAGCCAAGCTATATGTGGATAATATTATCAGATTACATGGTGTACCTGAAAGCATCGTGTCCGATAGAGACCCACGCTTGACTTCAAAGTTTTGGGAAGGATTGCAAAAGGCTATGGGTACAACATTGAAGTTTAGTACTGTATTTCATCCTCAGACAAATGGGCAGTCGGAGCGTACTATTCAGATCTTAGAAGACATGCTTCGATCCTGTGTTATTGATTTCAAAGGATCATGGAATGAGAAACTACCATTGATCGAGTTCGCCTATAACAACAGCTATCAGGCTACTATACAGATGTCACCCTATGAAGCACTGTATGGTAGGAAGCGTCGAACTCCTTTATTTTGGAATGAAGTTGGTGAACAGAGTATTGTTGGACCAGAATTTGTTGAAGAGACTTGTCGTGTAGTCGACATTATTAAGGAAAGAGTTAGAATGGCTTAGAATTGTCAAAAACAGTATGCAGATACTCGACGTCGAGATCTTGAATTTATCGTAGGTGATAAGGTATTCTTGAAAGTATCACCTATGCGAGGTTTAAAACGATTCGGACAGAAAGGGAAGCTAAGTCCGAGATATGTCGGGTCATATGAGATTCCAGTTAAACATGGAAAAGTGACTTATCAGTTAGCACTACCACCATCTATGTCAAGTGTGCATGATGTATTTCATATCTCATTGCTGAAGAAGTACGTCAGAGACCCAACACACGTTTTGACGGCGGATCCACCGGATCTAACTGATGATTTGACATTCGAAGTAGCACCAACTGAAATCACCAGTCGAAAGGTTCAACGTCTACGCAATCGTGACATCTATTATGTTAAAGTCACCAGGAGGAGCCGAGACATAGAAGAGATCACCTGGGAAGAAGAAAATGCTATGCGAAAGCAATATCCTCACCTCTTTTACTCGGAAGGTATGTGTAAATTTTGAGGATGAAATTTCTAATAAGAGGGGGAGAGTTGTAAGACCCGTATGAAACTAACCGGTCTTACCACCTTGTACCAGATCTACCTATCATGGTCGAGCCAAGTGGACCAAGTGCGTGAAGAAACCACAAGACCAGGTATGAAGTCTAACTCAAAAACAGTCAAATATGAGGGTAGGGTCGCATGCCTAAACAGGTGTGACCGACCCCACCTCGAAAGAGTCCAACCCATGACTTTTTGGTCGTGGGGTCGTATGTTTTAAAAAACGTAGGGTCGACGGATTCTGCGACCCTACATCCAACCCTACGGTACCTAGTCAAAAACCGAATTTAGGAAACCTTCCTAATCCGAAGGGGGTCTTTCCTAAACTCATTGGGGCTTATTATGGAGGGTTTTCCTCTATAAATAGGATGTCCCTCAGCCTCTTTCACTCCTTCAGAACCCTAATTGAAAGTGAGAGAAAGAGAAGAGAAGGAAGAGAAGGGAACTTGAAGAAGAAGACTAAGGAAGAAGAAGTTCAGAGAAACCTCTGAATCTCAGCAAACCCAAGGTACGAACCTAAATCTCTACATGAATTGGGAGCCTAGAATAGTTTATGAAGAACATAGGATAGGAGAAACCCAAATCATCCATTTATGGACAAATTCCAAGAGATTCTATGGAGGAAATCGTTACGGACATTGAATAGTGTATAAATTATAGTTTTGAGCCATAGAACAATCATAGGATGGACCATGATAGTAAGCCAAAGGATCCAAGCAAGAAGGAACGGACTTAAGAGTGAAAGGTCAACTAAGAACACGTGTGGTTGCACGTAGGGTCGAATGGTGTCTGACCCCACCTGCGACCCTACACCCTGGGGTCACAGAAATTGAGTCCCTAGGTGCTACCCTACCCTGCGACCCTACCACTGTGGTCGCAGAAACTGAGACCCCAGGTGCTACCCCACCTGCGACCCCTCAGCTTCTGTTATTCTAAACATATTGGAAATTAATTTTAATTAAAATTTATCGACTTGTTAGGTCTTTCTAGTGGTTTAAAAGTGAATTATAAAGCTTGAACGAGGATCTACTAGCAATCAAAGGTGAGGAAACATGACCTAAACTAATTGGCTAATAATAAACTGTTTTTGTTTATTGAGTCCAATACCATGAATGATTCTATGCTTGTATGATTGTAATGTGCATATCACATGTCATCCAATATTCCTGTTATTACTGCTCATGCTAATTTTCATTTATTTATAATATGATGTTGATGATGATGTTAGGAATAGGCATGTGATTGTATGTGTGTGGTTAGTGTACTCGATGCGAGTGAGGCATCAGGGGGAGGACGTAACACTGTGGTTCATCCTGGTCACCAGACTCTAGCTCTATCTCTACTCAAGTCTTGTCCACTAACATCGTCGTATCGCCATTACTTTAGCAAAACTATTACGTCGTAGGGCATTCGGGGAGGTGGTCTCAGACCGTGTAGTCTCTGACTCTGCCGGGGGGCCTTAGCTCTATCTCTATGGACGTATTAAGGGATGCTGGGGTGAGGCCTTGGATACACTATTTGACATTAGGATTGATTAGTTGCGAGCCCAGTTTGCAAGCCCTCACCAGCAGAGGCTTACGTGTTGGTATGGGTAGGGCATCAGGGAAAGTGTGATGCGGTGCGGTCCTAAGCACTTTAGCTTTATCCTTATTCCATGGTGGGTGCATGTGGGACGGCAATGGTGTTTGATCCATTGGGCGGCTTTACACACTCGTGTATAGAGGTGCGGTGGCCACCTATCCTTTCTATTGCACTTTGTAAACTTATGAAGTAGACCAAAGATATGAATTGAATGCATGCATATGTTTGTTGCATTGTTTTGTTTGCTCACTGAGCCGTGATGTGTGCTCACCCTTTCAATGTCGAATATTTTTAGTTGATGATGCAGGTATCACCGTAGAAGATTATATGAATGCTCCGATGTATGGACATGCGGCGATTATAGATGCAGAAGTTATGATGGAGTCACATGATTCGTCATGCGAGTGCAACTCATGCGTTTTCGATTAGATTTTGTTTAAATTATACTAACGATGTAATTGATTAAATTATTTTAATTTATGTCTTAGTTCTTTTGAAGATAATTGGATAATTTATTTATGATATCATTTTTAGACTCTCAGTTCATTTAATATTAAAGACTTCTGCTATCGTGTACTTATTCTGATTTTTGTTGTGGATGTGTATGGTTTAAGCAAATGAATACAGCCTATTTGAGATCCTAGTTGAACCATTGGTTTATTGACGGTTCATCACACCATTCTGGTTGGTGCAGAATTGGGGTGTGACAACTTGGTATTAGAGCTCTCAGGCCTGTCTATTAAACCAGTATACTTCCACAAAAGTTCGTGAACTGAGTTAGGATAAAATTTAAAAACTGTAATACTAACACACTATAAGCACCTGTGATGTATGAGACAAAAATAATAAAGAGAATAATGCATATATGAAAGGAGAAACAAGTTTCATAACACTCGTGTAAAAGCAACGTATATACATATCCAAATCAGAGTACGGTCCACAATCCGGGCAGTTACTCTGCAGTACAAGGAAAAACAAAAGAAAATATACATCATGGAGCTGGAGGTGCTGGAGGAGAAGGTGCCTTGCGATCTCTATCGTAATCCTCAGCATACGCCCTAGTCAGCCAGGCTACCTGAGTCTGGGTCACCTGGAGACTAGCCGTCAGGTCGGCCATCCTGTGATCAGATGCACGCTGAGCATCTAAACTCTCTCCTACTCTCCCATCAGTCACGCGCTGAGCCTCTCTAATCTCACGCAGTAGCCCCATCACATCATCAGATGGTGGGTGTGAAGGACCAGCAGAGTGTGAATGAACCCGAGATGGGCCAGCTCCAGTAGAATGTGGAGGTGATGGAGTAGGTATGGCGTCTACATCCATGAACACATGAACCTCATCCTCAACATCACCCCCATGGACCTCTGCTGCTGCTGCTGCCGCCTCGGCATTTGCCATCTCTACCCGGGTGCGAGGATGCACCAGAGCATCCCTCTCATCATCACTGACCTGCGCATCTCGCATACCCATCCTATAGATGGCCTCTTAGTCAAGGTCAGAAGAGATGGTATCCTCATGAATCCTCTCATCTAATAAATCAACGTGCAGTCGTGTGAGCAGAGTAGTGATCAGACGTCTGTAGGGCAGGTTGCCTAGCTAACCAGGTAGCATAGCACGGATCATAGTCCTGATGATGATACAAGGAAGGCAGACAGGCTACCTAGTGCAAATGCAGTACAGGACATACTGGGTCAACTGAGAAATCCTATCATAGTGGCCACTCTGGGGGAATCAGGTTGTGCTTGATGATCTTGCAGTACACCCGAGGCTCTGGCGGTAGGTTGATTGCTTTCATCTCCCAACGATTACCTCTAAGAAACTGACTATCAATCTCAGCACGCATCATCAAAGAAAGGAACTGGGGTTCCTTAGGAGCACCGTACACCAAGGGGCCGTCATTTGATATGCCCAAGAGATCAGCCAACTGCTGGCAGTTAAATGAAACTTCTACCCCTTTTACATAGTTGGTGATCTTGAGCTCCCTACCCTCTTTGTATCATTGCGATCCCCCACTACCTGGAGGTTGCAATCGAACTACTTCACCAAGGCAGGACAGGTACAAGCCTCATAGGTGATCACAGGAAGCCAGCCCATGTCACCGAAGGCACCCTCTACGTTAAACAAGGCTAGACTAGCCAAGTTTACACACCGACCCCCTTCTACTTTCTTACGCTCATAGCGAGCATACTGAGCCTCTGCCTCGTTGGAGCAAAAACGAATGGGATCATGAGCCCTAGTAACCTTAGTATGAGCCATACTATCTATAAAGACACAGAAAAATAAACAAGATATTAGATATGGTGAAAAACTCAAAATTTCGGCATTATAACGGCATGATTTGGCCAAAAGCCTCACTTTTCACCCAAACAGCTGGGCAGGAGGACTTACATAGGTTCCAAACCATCCTGCAAAGCTCATACAGTTGGAAATTTAATCTAGAAAGATCAAATTTGAAGAAATTTCAATAAATTGGAAAAATCTTGAAAATTAGGTCAAAAATGAAAAATTTCAAGTTTCTCGATAACCAACCAATGAAACTCAAATATTTATAAGGGCTTTTTTCCATTGGGTGACCAATAGCTAAAGCCCCCAATAAAAATTAAATTTTTACGGCTAGAAAAATTTTAATTTGAAGAAAACGATATAAATGGAGAAAAACCTAATTTTGAAAGCTTAAAAACGAGAAACAGTAGAGAGCATACCTGAAGGAAAGGAACTGAAGTCGTGAACGGAAGAAATGATCACCAAACACTAGGGGTTGATACTGTAGCAACTCAGGGGAAGTGAGTCGAGTTGGAAGAAAGAAGAAAGAGTAGGGAATGAATCCAAAATCAGGTTTAAAAACCTAATTTTGGATCGTAGGGTCGCAAAATTCGACAAAATGTGCGACCCTATGACTGACCCTACCATTAACCCTAGGCTCTCGGTGATCTGACAGAAATCGTGTGGTCGGACCTAGGGTTGGACATATACCGACCCTACGGCCTACCCTAGGCTCTCGGTGAGCTGACAGTGTTCTTAGGGTTGCATATCCTAGGGTCGAATATAGTGCGACCCTACCATCGACCCAACGATAGAAAATTCAATATTTTCACTAAATGACTTGAAAAATTGAAAATTTATGTTGATTAGTTGGATTTTGACTTGGGAACAACTTATATTGATTGCCTCACATGTTCTATGATTGTTTTTCAGACACCACCACCACCAGAACAGGAAATGGCAGGGTGAAGAGTGACCAAATGAGGCCGTAACCCAATTCCACCACCACCACCTGTGGGGGAGGACAGCCATGAAATTCCTGAAGTACAAGAGAATCGGAATGCGGCACTGCCAGTAGCTAATGGCCAGGTAAACCCTACAAACTTGCCAGCCCCACCTACAAATTTGGTTACAGTCGTAATGAACCTGGCACAACAGTTGCAGTAAATACAGCAGGTGCAAGCCAATATGCAAGCTGCTATAGGAATGGTTTTTCCAGCTGCACATACGACACCTATGCCAGCCGGACAAGCTAGCACAGTACCAGGGGGAAGCACACGGTACCCCACGCACCTCAAACGCCAGTTATGCAAGCTCCAGTACAGAATCCTGAGGTAGCTCAAGGCAGTTACCAGTACCAACCACCGATGTATGGGGCTTATGTTTAGTATCAGTTGGACCACTCTCGACTGATCGAGCATTTTTTGAAAATAAAGCCTAAAGAATATAATGGTAAACCAACGGATCCTTTATGGCCAGCTCATTGGATCGATGAAATGGAAAAGAATTTCATGATGATGACGGTAAATGAGGAGGAGAAAGTACTGTGTGCAACATTTATGCTGAAAGGCGATTTACACCACTGATGGAAGTCTACTTGGACTTATCTATTAACCAAGCACGCCCAATTGACTTGGACTATCTATAAAGAGGCATTCTTTGAGAAGTACTTCCCCAGAAGTTTCAGAGATGCTATGGAGAAAGAGTTCCTGAGTTTATATCAGGGGCAAATGACTGTGGATGCATACCAACAACGTTATGAAGAGCTATTTTTCTTTGCACCCGCTAGCATGCAAGAGGAAAATACTAAGACCCGAAGGTTCATCATGGGACTTAAGGGAAGCATTCATGAGCATGTTATGGGACTGGAAAAGAAGGTTTACAATGAAGCAGTACAAATTGCTTGAGTTATAGAGTTGAGCCAGAAGGAGAGCTATTTTGCTCAGAATAGAGGTATCAAGAGGCCAAATGGAAATTCTTATAATAGAGGGAACACAAGGACATTCAAACCCTTCTGTACTCAAGGCTTTAATGCTGCAGCCAAGACTACTCCAGCAGCCCAACAGCAACAAAAACAAAATAATGAAGGAGTAAAATGCTTTAACTGCAATCAAATAGGACATTATTCAAGGGAGTGTCTTAAGCCCAGGAAGCAGTTACAGCAAGGAAAGATTTACGCAGTTACATCTAAGGATGCTGTCGCATCGCCTGATGTGGTCACAGGTATGACCTGAACCTTTCATTTTATGTTACATTGTGTGAGCATGTAGACTAAATTAAAACAAATCACAGGTAACGTACCTATTAATGACATACCCGCTAGAGTACTCTTTGATTCTGGAGCTACTCATTCTTTTATATCTGTGTCATTTGGAAAGAAACTGAATCTACCCCTCAGATCTTTAGACTACAAATTA
Source organism: Protea cynaroides (assembly GCA_028583415.1). Lineage (NCBI taxonomy): Eukaryota > Viridiplantae > Streptophyta > Magnoliopsida > Proteales > Proteaceae > Protea > Protea cynaroides. The sequence goes on along the minus strand of CM053271.1, from coordinate 25,160,401 downwards.
CTTGTACGATCACCTATGGGATTAGAAGTGGAATTAGAAAGGTTATGGACCATGTCCAGTTCTTATCGGTGAGAAGATTTTGGATGCAACCTCGATTCAACTTGAGATGGTAGATTTTGACGTTATCTTGGGAATGGACTGGTTAGCTCGACATTCTGCAAACTTATTATGTGCAGAAAAGAAGCTGACATTTAAATACAAGGAAGGAGCAGTGTTTAGTTTTGCAGGAGCCAAACTTCCCCGTAAACGAAAACTCATTCTCTCTGCATTAAAGGCTAGAAAATGCCTCGAGAAAGGAGGAGTTGGGTATCTAGTATCCGTGGTCGACCTCACCAAGGAAGCACCACGAATGGAGGATATTAATGTTGTACGTAACTTTCCAGATGTATTTCCTGAGGAATTACCAGGACTACTACCCGACCGAGCGACAGAGTTCGTTATAGATTTGATATCCGGAGCCGCACCACTATCTAAAGCACCCTATTGAATGACTCCTACTGAATTGAAGGAATTAAAGGTACAGTTATAGGAATTACTGGACAAGGGTTACATCAGACCTAACATATCACCATGGGGAGCTACAGTATTGTTTGTAAAGAAGAAGGACGGTAGCGTTTGACTGTGTATTGACTACCGAGAATTAAATAACCTTATAATTAAGAATCGGTACCCGTTGCCTCGGATCGATGACTTGTTCGACCAGTTGCAAGGTGCCAAGGTGTTCTCCAAGATTGATCTTCGGTCATGATACCATCAGATGAAGATTAAATAAGGTGATATTCCAAAGACATCATTCAGAACAAGATATGGACATTATGAATTTTTAGTCATGTCTTTTGGATTGACTAACACACCCGCAAATTTTATGGAACTCATGAATCGGGTATTCCATGATATGTTGGATACGTTAGTCATTGTGTTTATTGATGATATATTGGTCTACTCCAAGGACAAGGAAACTCATGTCATGAATCTAAGAGCCGCTCTACTGCGACTAAGGAAAGAGAAGCTTTACGCCAAATTTATAAAGTATGAGTTTTGGCTAAATGAGGTCACTTTCTTAGGCCATGTTGTATCCGCTGAAGGAATTAAAGTGGATCCTAGCAAGATTGAAGCCATTGTGAAGTGGGAAGCACCTAAGAGTGTTACAGAAATTAGAAGTTTCCTAGGTCTAGCTGGGTATTATCGACGATTTGTGGAAGACTATTCCAGAATTACCGTACCTCTCACCAGTTTGACTAAGAAAGGAGAAAAGTTTGCTTAGACCGACAAATGTGAGAATAGTTTCCAAACATTGAAGGCTAGATTGATATCTGCTCCCATCTTGACTATTCCTATTCCAGGACAACCATTTACCTTGTACATTGATGCGTCGGGATTGGGTTTAGGATGTGTACTTATGCAAGGAGAACAAGTAGCTGAGTATGCCTCAAGACAACTGAAAACACATGAGAAGAACTATCCCACTCATGACTTGGAATTAGCGGCAGTAATACATGCTGTCAAGATATGGAGACATTATTTGTATGGAGAGAAATTTCAGATTAGATCAGATCATAACAGTCTCACTTATCTTTTTAATCAGAAGGAGTTGAACATGAGACAAAGAAGATGGCTGGAATTATTGAAGGATTATGATTGTGATATCCAGTATCATCCAAGAAAGGCTAATGTAGTTACTGATGCGCTAAGCAGAAAAGCAATGATAAAATCTCAAGGAGAGGTTAACACGACTGCAGCAATGTGTGTTACAGGAAAAGTATTCAATTATGATAATGAGCAGTTCGTGATAGATGCACCTAGTGAATCAACCAACCGAGGGTTTATTCATCGGTTTTTAAATATGTTCGCAACATTGAAGATTGTACTTGATATATTTGATGAAGTGAAAGCCGCTATTAAATCAGACCCTTATCTGAGAACTGTACAAGAAGACATCAAAAAAGGTAGGACTATTCCTGAGTTTACTTTGGAGGATGAAAAGATACTGAAGTACAAAGGAAGAGTATGTGTTCCTGAAACAGAAAACTTGGACATTAGACACAGACTAATGAAGGAAGCTCACACCACCGCTTATTCGGTACATCCTGGAAGTACAAAGATGTATCATGATTTGAAGAAATTATATTGGTGGAGAGGAATGAAAGCAGATGTAGATAAATTCGTGTCTCAATGCCTAAATTATCAGAGGATAAAGGCTGAACGGCAAAGACCTGCAGGATTATTGCAGTCGCTGCCAGAACCAGCATGGAAATGTGACTGCATCACTAGGGACTTTGTCACTGGGTTACCATTGACTCCCCTAGTAGTTGATGCGGTCTGGGTGATTGTAGATCGTCTGACTAAGACAGCTCGCTTTATAGCTATACGACCACAGTATACCCAGGAGAGGTTAGCCAAGCTATATGTGGTAATATTGTCAGATTACATGATGTACCTGAAAGCATCGTGTCCGATAGAGACCCACGCTTTACTTCAAAGTTTTGGGAAGGATTACAAAAGGCTATGGGTACAACATTGAAGTTTAGTACAGCATTTCATCCTCAGACAGATGGGCAGTCGGTGGGTACTATTCAGATCTTAGAAGACGTGCTTTGAGCCTGTGTTATTGATTTCAAAGGATCATGGGATGAGAAACTACCATTGATTGAGTTTGCCTATAACAACAGCTATCAAGCAACTATACAGATGACACCCTATGAAGCACTGTATGGTAGGAAGTGTCGAACTCCTTTGTTTTGGAATGAAGTTGGTGAACGGAGTATTATTGGACCAGAATTTGTTGATGAGAATTGTCGTGTAGTCGACATTATTAAGGAAAGAGTTAGAACGGCTCAGAATGGTCAGAAACAGTATGCAGATACTCGACGTTGAGATCTTGAATTTATCGTAGGTGATATGGTATTCTTGAAAGTATCACCTATGTGAGGTTTAAAACGATTCGAACAGAAAGGGAAGCTAAGTCCGAGATATGTCGGGCCATATGAGATTCTAGCTAAACGTGGAAAAGTGGCTTATCAGTTAGCACTACCACCATCTATGTCAAGTTTGCATGATGTATTTCATATCTCATTGCTGAAGAAGTACGTCAGAGACCCAACACAGGTTTTGACGGTGGATCCCCCGAATCTAACAGATGATTTGACATTTGAAGTAGCACCAACTGAAATCACCAGTCGTAAGGTTCAACGTCTACGCAACCGTGACATCTATTATGTTAAGGTCACTAGGAGGAGCCGAGAATAGAAGAGATCACCTGGGAAGAAGAGAATGCTATGCGAAAACAATATCCTCACCTTTTTTACACGAAAGGTATGTGCAAATTTCGAGGACAAAATTTTTAATAAGAGGGGGGAGTTGTAAGACCCGTATCAAACTAACCGATCTTACCACCTTGTACCAGGTCTACCTATCATGGTCAAGCCAAGTGGACCAAGTGCGTGAAGAAACCACAAGACCACGTATGATGTCTAACTCAAAAATAGTCAAATATGAGGGTAGGGTCCCATACCTAAACAGGTGTGACCGACCCCACCACAAAAGAGTCCAACCCATGACTTTTGGTCGGGGGGTCGCATGTTTTAAAAAACGTAGGGTCGACGGATTCTGCGACCCTACATCCGACCCTACGGAACCCAGTTAAAAACCGAATTTAGGAAACCTTCCTAATCCATAGGGGGTCTTTCCTAAACTCATTGGGGCTTATTATGGAGGGTTTTTCTCTATAAATAGGACATCCCTCAGCCTCTTTCACTCCTTTAGAACCCTAATTGAAAGTGAGAGAAAGAAAAGAGAAAGAAGAGAAGGGAACTAGAAGAAGAAGACTAAGGAAGAAGAAGTTCAGAGAAACCTCTGAATCTCAGCAAACCCAAGGTATGAACCTAAATCTCTACATGAATCTAGAGCCTAGAATAGTTTATGAAGAACATAGGATTAGGAGAAACCCAAATCATCCATACATGGATAAATTCCAAGAGATTCTATGGAGGAAATCATTATGGACAATGAATAGTGTATAAATTATAGTTTTGAGCCATAGAATAATCATAGGATGGACCATGATAGTAAGCCAAAGGATCCAAACATGAAGGAATGGACTTAAGAGTGAAAGGTCGACCAAGAACACGTGTGGTTGCACGTAAGGTCGAATGATATCCGACCCCACGAGACCACATGATCGACCACAGGCCCTCGGGAAGTCCCAGGGAGGGTGTGGTCGCACATAGGGTCGAATGGTATCCGACCCCACCTGTGACCCTACACCCTGGGGTCGTAGAAACTGAGACCCCAGGTGCAACCCTACCCTGCGACCCTACCCCTGTGGTCGCAGAAACTGAGACCCCAAGTGCTACCCCACCTGCGACCCCTCAGCTTCTGTTATTTTAAACATATTGGAAATTAATTCTAATTAAAATTTATTGACTTGTTAGGTCTTTCCAGTGGTTTAAAAGTGAATTGTAAAGCTTGAACGAGGATCTACTAGCATCAAAGGTGAGAAAACAAGACCTAAACTAATTGGCTAATAATAAACTATTTTTGTTTATTAAGTCCAATACCATGAATGATTATATGCTTGTATGATTGTAATGTTCATATCACATGTCATCCAATATTTCTGTTATTACTGCTCATGCTAATTTTCATTTATTTATAATATGATGTTGATGATGATGTTAGGAATAGGCATGTGATTGTATGTGTGTGGTTAGTGTACTCGATGCGAGTGGGGCATCAGGGGGAGGACGTGACACTGTAGTTCATCCTGGTCATCAGACTCTAGCTCTATCTCTACTCAAGTCTTGTCCACTAACACCGTCGTATCGCCATTACTTTAGTAGAACTATTACGTCGTAGGGCATCAGGGGAGGTGGTCTCGGACCATGTAGTCTCTGACTCTGTCGGGGGGCCTTAGCTCTATCTCTATGGATGTATTGAGGGATGCTAGGGTGAGGCCTTGGATATACTGTTTGACATTAGGATTGGTTAGTTGCGTGCCCAGTTTGCAAGCCCTCGCGAACAGGGGCTTACGTGTTGGTATAGGTAGGGCATCAGGGAAAGTGTGATGCGGTGCGGTCCTAAGCAATTTGGCTCTATCCTTATTCCATGGTGGGTGCATGTGGGATGGCAATGGTGTTTGATCCATTGGGCGGCTTTACACACTCGTATATAGAGGTGCGGCGGCCACCTATCCTTTCTATTGCACATTTCAAACTTATGAACTAGACCAAAGATATGAATTGAATGCATGCATATGTTTGTTGCATTGTTTTGTTTACTCACTGAGCCGTGATGTGTTCTCACCCTTTTGACGTCAAATATTTTTAGTTGATGATGCAGGTACCACCGTAGAAGATTATATGAATGCTCCGATGTATGGACATACGGCGGCGATGGATGCAGAAGTTATGATGGAGTCGCATGATTCATCATGCGAGTGCAACTCATGCGTTTTCGATTAGATTTTGTTTAAATTATACTGACGATGTAATTGATTAAATTATTTTAATTTATGTCTCAATTCTTTTGAAGATAATTGGATAATTTATTTATGATATCATCTTTAGACTCTCAGTTCATTTAATATTAAAAACTTCCGCTATCGTGTATTTATTCTGATTTTTGTTGTGGATGTGTATGGTTTAAGCAAACGGACACAGTCTATTCGGGATCCTAGTTGAACTGTTGGTTTATTAACGGTTCATCACACCATTCTGGTTGGTGCAGATTTTGGGTGTGATAGGGGTATTTCTGGAACACCATGGAAGCTGATTGTATTGAATTTGTAAAGCACTATCATAAGTGCCAGATTTTTGCCAACTTGATACATGTTCCACCTATAAAGCTGCATACCCTCAATTCTCCATGGCCTTTCTCAACCTGGGGTATAGATGTGATAGAAAAACTCTATCCTAAAGCTTCAAATGGTCATGAATTCATTATGGTCGCTATAGATTACTTCACAAAGTCGATAGAAGCTCAATCTTATGCCAAGTTAACTACGAACAAAGTTGCCAAGTTTCTACAAGAATTGATCATCTGTCGACATGGGATGCCCCATAGTATCATTTCAGATCAAGGTCAACATTTCAAAGGAAAAGTACAGGAGTTGTGTGATAAATTTCACATCCAGAGACACAGGTTTTCTCTATATCGTCCACAGACCAATGGAGTAGTAGAAGCAGCTCACATAAATGTTACAGTTATTCTTTAGAAAATGGCTGAAACTCATTCAGATTGGGCTGATAAACTATCATATGCACTCTCGGCATATTGAACATCCATTAGGACCACTACTGGTGCCACTCCATATTCATTGGTTTACGGCATGGAAGCAATACACCCTGTCGAGATAGAGGTGCCCTCATTGAGAGTCCTCATGGAATGTAAGATTCCAGAAGCTGACTGGATTCAAAACAAATACGATGAGTTAAACTTCATTGATGAGCAAAGAATGAGATCCATAGATAATGTTAAAAAGTATCAACAAAGGATTGCTACTGCTTTCAATAAGAAGGTCAAAGTTCGTCATCTAGCAGTTAGAGATTTAGTGTTGAAAGAACAAAGAGCTCCAATTTCTGATCCAAGAGGAAAATTTCACCCAAACTGGTTTGGGAAAGCTATTCGTCTGACAGATCTTGATGAAAATGAGTTGCAATATTTGACAAATTTAGATCAAGTGAAAAAGCATCTATTCAAAGAAATAGAATCAAGGCCTAAAAAAAAAAAGGGGGGGGCTATACAAAAGCAAAGATGTTGGATGGCACATAGCAAGGAGTAGAGTAACATATCTACTTTGGAACTACTGCTCGGTTGATCTGAACTCTCGGATTGAGCTATCATAATCATCAAATTCAGAGAAGGTTTATCATCTCATCATTGGTAGAGAAAGAATCCTGTTTTCTGACAAAACTTTTCTCACCGTTCATTAATTCAACGGTTATTCTAGGAGTTCAACATTAGTCCTTCTACAATGTGCGGACATTTGTCTCTTGGCTATGTCAATCTTTTAAGCTTTTTCAGATAGATCTGACTGGGAATTTATCTATCGTACAATATTTCAATGGCGTCCAAAATTCCAATAGTCCATTTTTCATGTGCCAAAGTGATATCTCCTCAGTGGGATCGATCATTCTACAAAATAACCAAAAACTCTTCCAATGGTAGCCCCATGTGGATAGTTTTTTATCTGTCCATCTGGACCATAGTTTTCCTCATTTTATCTATAGATTTAAAATTTCTGAGTCCAGACATGGTCGTATAAGTCAGGATCATATATACAACTTCTCAAGGATATTCCTCATATTTAAACATTTCTGATGGTGGCTATTCCAGAGATAAATGTCAAATTATTGATTTTTACCAGAATATATATAGAAATCTTCAATGGTGTTCAATCTTGGTTATTGTTTAACTGTTGCGCAGACATGGACCGAGTTCTTCGATACTGGACTTGGCGTATGATGTTTTCTGACCAGGCTTCTTTAAGTTTGCTTCATCTTGAAGTATTATTTCAAATCATATCCATGAATTTGTATCCTAGCTTGATAAAGGCTGCAATCAAATTCTGGGACCCAGAGGCACACGTATTCCGATTTGGAGAGGCAGAAATCTATCCGACTATTGAAGAGTTTTGAGCCTGTCTCATGTAATCCTACAGAGAGGGAATATTCAAACCAAAGTTGAAAAAAGATTATAACTAAGATATCAAGGATTTCTTTGGTTGGAACAAGTTTGTAGTACATGGCCGACTGAATGTGAGTCAGATGATTGACGTCTATGCCCATCGGGATACTAAGGCCCCGTTTGATAACACTCCAGCTCCCATGGAGCTACTTCTGGTCCGGAGTCGTTTTCTACTTCTTTCCCCAGAGTTAGAATTTTTGAAGTAGAATGTTGTTTGATAACGCTGCTCTAAAATCAAAAGACTATGCTTCCAGAATGTTGTTTGATGGTGGTGGTGGTGGTGGTGGTATTGGTGGCGGTGGGGGGGGAGGTAGTAGTGGTAGCGGCGACGATGCTGGTAGGGGGTGGTGGTGGCCACGATGGTGGTGGTAGAGGCGTGGGTGATGGGTGGTGGTGACGGTAGTGGTGGTGGTGGTGGGTGGTGCTGGTGCTGGTGGTGGTGGCGGCAGTGGTGGTAGGTGGTGGGTGGGTGGTGGCGGCGACAGTGGTGATAGGTGGTGGGTGGTGGTGGTGGGAGGTGGTGGCGGTGGTGGTAGCTGCAATGGTGGTAGGTGGTGGGTGGTGGTGCTAGTGTTAGTAATAAGTGGTGGGTGGTAGCGGAGGTGGCGGCTGCGGTGGTGGTGGCGGCGGTGGTGGTGGTCACGACGGCTGTGAGTGGAGGGTGGTGGTGGGGATGGTGGCAGTAGAGGGGTGGTGGTGATGATGGCAGTGCCAGTGGTAGTGGTGATCGCAGTCGGTAGTGGTAATAGCTCCGGAGCAAGAGAAGTAAGTTTTTTTAGCTCCAATTTTTTAGCTCCCAGAGACATTTTTGGAACGGTTCACTCCATTGGAGTCAAAACTTGAACCATGTTTATCAATCACCATTCTACTCCGGATTAGCTCCGGAGCTAAGAAGTAAGGAGCTGTGTTATCAAACGGGGCCTAAGAGCTTGGAAGAGAAATTATAGAAGAGGAATGTATATGTTTTCTGTAAGATTGTCCAAACTCTCCTACGTAGCTCTCAAAGTACAGAATCTCCAGCTATCATCGAGCTTATCACTGCTACCCAGGCTGACCTAGATATCATTCTGACAATTTTGGTTGAAACCTTGAAAGGTCTAGACAAAGTAGCAAAAGGTAGTGGTCGGTTTGAAATCAACAAGGTTTCTGGGTCACCTTATCTTTTACAATACTGGTTATGTGAGAGGTTAGGTTTAATTCTTGAACTAGAAGTACTTGTGTTTGTCCCATTCCATTATGAAAGAAGAATGAATGTTGCGGTAATGTACGAAGAAAATGATTGGCCAACTCGTCTTTAGGCAGTAACAGCAGAGGACATCAGATGGAGATGTAATTGGTGGTCCTTTAATCGAGTTATAACGAATACATTCCGCAACTCATAAGTTCAGATCATGGGTCTGACACATTCAACTTTCTATTCTCCCAGAAGATTGTCTTGCCAGTTTGGGTTACTACAAGAGGCATTTGAAGAACCGGATGAATCTGATACACCCAAGGAATTGACGTCGCGGCTTGCAAGCGGGATTGTTTGGGGCTGGAACAAGAAAAATATTGTAGCTCTGAATTGATTCAAATTTTTTTTTCTTTATGATTCAATAATACTAATGTTGGTTGAATGGTTATTCAATTTACACAATGATAGTCTTGTAAATTAAACAATTCCAGGTTCAGTTACAATAATTTCGACTTTTGAGGGTATTTCTGAGTGTCAAACTAACATAACCTTTAAATAATGCATGTTTATCAAATATTTTGTGCTTATAGTAATCGCTACAAGTACAAAAAAAATTTTAGCAAAAAATACTATGGAGAAATCTTGAAGCCACAGGTATGTACATTCTATTTATTCTTCGGACGACAAAATTGAAGCGTTCATTTTCTTTAACTTCAATTTACCAATCTCGGTTAAAAAGGGGCATCTGTAGACACTTCAAATTTGTCGAGCAAATTAAATCGATTTTTTTTAGCTCAAGGTAACAAAAAATGATAAAATAAAACATATAAATAAAATAAAATAAAATAAAACATATAACAAAAAAAAAAAAAAGAAAGAAAGAAGAAAATAAAATAAAAATAAAATAAAATAAAAATAATAATAAATAAAACAAGATAAAATAAAATAAAGATAAAAAATAATAAAAATAACAAATAAATAAAAAATCTAAACCTATTTTAATTAATGAATTAATCAATGAAATTAATAAAGTAAACATTCAAATGAATAAATTAAAAAAATAAAAAAATAAAAAAAGGAGAAGTTTCTAGGCTTACGATTAGAATCAAACAAGAGGATTTATTTTTTAAGGGCACTTTGGGAAGATCATATCCTAATAGGTAATAAAAAGTAAAAAAAAAAAAAAAAAAAAGAGATGAAATCATTTTGAAAGGAAACGTAGGGAGCAAGGAATGAAAAAACAGAGAGTAAGAGAGAGAAGAGGGTTTGAGGAAGAGTGAGTCGAGAGCAAAGAGAGAGGGAAGAAGAAGAAGGAGTAGCAGCGACGGCGGCGATGGCAGTGGCTTGGTTCTATGGCGACGGCGGCATGGTACATCGGCAGAAACTCCAACGATCTTTGTTGAGATTCGAATTTCATTTCAGTATCTTGAAAACCAGATTTCAGATCTAGGTTTTCAATATTTTTTTTAGTGATTCAGACCAAATTCCGAGATCAATTGTTTCCTCTCCAACACATTTCAGTGGATTTCTCAAGTGACGAATCAGTTCTTGATCTGCAAACGGTGGTATAATTCTTGTAAATGTAAGTTTATCTGTCAATCTCTATTTCTTGATCTATTCTATAGTTTAGGATTCTTGTAATTTGATAAAAATTTTCTTAATCCATAAATTGAATCCACGGTTCTTGTTAGATGATTCTTGAAATCTGATATGAGATTCTTGAGAAAAATTTCTGAGATCTGGTTTGATGTTCCGATGGCAACAATGATCGGCAGCAGGTGATTAGATCTGGTGGCATTTCTTTTCTAAAAAAACACAGGAGGTTTTTCATTTGGATGACCTGAAAAAACAACTCCAAGCGACGGTTCTTGAGTTTCTTGAAATTTTGTGATTCTTTGATTTGAAAGTTTTGGCAAAGTCTGAATCTTAGTTCCAGTCCAGCCATAATCGAGGTCAATTTTTGCTTGTGGCATTTTGATCTAAAATCCGGTCCCATCTAAATCTCTGACGATCGATCTATGGTTTAATCTCTGTTGAAAGTAAGTTCCAGCAAATTTTATTTATTTATTTTTATTTATTTATTCGATGATTTATTTTCTTGTAATAGCAATTTAGTTTAAAGTTTCTTGATCAGACTTCTGGTATGATATTAGGTTCAGTATTATGTTCATAACAATTAAATTTATTTTTTGCATTCGATAATGATTAGGATCAATTTCATTTCTGATACGACTATTTCTACAAATCATTTTCATCTCCATATTCTTTTGAATTTCGGGCAATATTCTTCTTCTTCTTTGACGTTCCAGATTTTTCTTCTCTTTCTCTATTATGTTAAACCTGAATTTCATCCAGAGTGATCTATTTTGGGCACTTCTTGAAACCAAGTCTGATTTTAGGATTCTTGATCCGACTTTGGCGTTTCGTATTCTAGAGTAATTTGTTTGGCATTTCTAGAAACCAAATCTGGTCTAGTACTCCTGATCCGATTTTTGGTTTTTAAAATTTTTTATCCTAGCAATCTATTTTCTTTGGGTTTCTTGGTCCGAACATCAGATTTGGAATTTTTATTACTTCATAATCCGATTCAAATTTATCGTGATGTTTGTTTATTTTTTAATTTGAATAAAAGATGTCTATACTTTGTTTATCTTCTGTTTTTTTTAATCCGACCCGATACTTGTAATGCGTGCTATCTTGTTTTTTTTTTCTCTTTATTATTTCTATATTTTTACTATGCTTTTGTAGAATTCTACTATCGATCTTTCTTGAAGTTCTCTAGTTCTTTTCCTTTTTTTGTAGAATTAATACACTTGCATGTTTAGACTTCCTGTTTGATTAGTTTAGTCATATTCTATCACATCGGTTCCCTTCCCACCATATCCCATTATTTTTCCTATCGGTCACCTATGTACACAATCTCATCGGGTTCAAATTCATCAAATGACACCACTTTATTGCATTATTGATAAAAATAATAATATTTTTTTTTTGGAATGGTCTTCCTAAACTTTGTGTGTGTGTGTGTGTGTGTGTGTGTGTGTGTGTATAGGTTTGCATATAAATCGAATTCTCCACACTAATTTGATTTACATAGCATGATTAAATCGATCCCATTAATTTGGATTGAAATTGGATTTTAATATAATTAATCTTGTTTTACTCAAGGGTTGATTCCCAGTCATGTGTGGTTGGTTTCTTTAATTCAATCTCATCTCATGTGAATTCTCCATTTAGTATGCCATAGGTTGAATTTATTATAAATTTACCTGATGGGATGTCAATGTCCATTACTTTCTTATTACATAAATTGTTATAGTCGAGACATGAGCATCTTCAACCTTTCATGCGGCGTTAAAAGCACAGGATCACTTCTTCTCCCTTGACGTCCACCTTTACTCACAGGCAGGTAACACCCCTACTTTATGTCTTTACTTTATGTGGTATATAGGTTCAGCCATCGTGCACCCATGATTATTCAATGCGGGTGGGTAATACGGTATGCATGTGGCACTTGCCATCCCTAGTGTAGTGACGGGCAAGATAGATTAGGACGTCCCCTACCCCTTCACTGTATCCCACGAATGTGAAAGAAAAATGTATTAATAGTTTTGATTCCCAATCCCTACTTATGTATCCCGTAGGAATTTCTATAATTTTTTATAATTATTTTCGTGCAATGCGGATTCACGCACTTGTGATGTACGAATAAATATAGATATGTGGATGTATGTAAGAATAAAGCGAGGCTCAAATGCCTATCTTCCAATGTCGAGAGCACACTCTCATATGTTGACAAGTAGAGATCATTTTCATATTTCTTTATGCGTAGTTCATTCCAAACTACGTATGGGCTTGATTCTAGGACCTTACTCCAAGATACGTAGGCTGCCTGGGTGCCCATCACCCAAGCTCAGTCCAATTGCAATGAGGGTTGCAATAATACCCAATTTGTGTCATGATGTGTCTTGTATTTTTTGCACATTTGCTTCTAATTGTGTTTTCAAACTTCACTAATTCAATCATATTTTCAAATTCAATTTCAAAGTCAATTCAATTTCAATTTATATTTTAATTTCATCTCCAAATTCAATTTCAATTTCAATTTTCAATTTCAATTTCAACTTTCAATTTCAATTCCAAATTCAATTTTAATTTCAAATTCAATTCAATTTCAAATTTAATTTCAAATTTCAAATCCAATTTCAATTCTCCATCTTCTCATGAAACCTTGGACAAGCATTCCATCTTCACATGGAAGTCCCTTTCAAACCCTATTTGTACATAGACGGTCTACCATCTTGACTAGTGGCTGTAGGAGTTTATTCGATTGCTTTACATAGACGGTCTACCAGCTTGACTAGTGGTTGTAGAAGTCTATTCGATTGCTTTACATAGATGGTCTACCAGCTTGACTAGTGGTTGTAGGAGTCTATTCTATTGCTAAACATAGATGGCCTACCAGTTTGACTAGTGACTGTAGGAGTCTATTCAATATCCTAAACCTAGATGACCTATTAGCTTGACTAGTAGCTATAGAGATCTATCATTTTACCAACCCAAGCGGTTGAACTACGTTGGGCTTGATTCTTGGGCTTATCCTGAGATACGTAGGTAGCTTGAGTGCTTATCATTCGAGTTCAGTCCTAAACTAATTTACTTTAATTTACTTTCTATTTTTCATATCATTTAAATGTCATTTTAGAATTAATTTCAAGTCATTGCATTCAAACTATATACTACGCTTCAATAATTTAAAATGATTTTATCTGTCAATGTGTTGAGAGTTGCGTACTTATTACTCGAAATTACCTGATTGGTCCATCATCCAATCATTTTATTTATGATCTATATCACATTTTTTGTAAGACCCGTACTCCGTAAATCTGGTCTAAACCTTGGTCTTGTGTCGTGACAGGTCTTCCGATCATCACCGGGCCAGACGGGACGAGCGGATGACAAACAGGTATGAAATCGGACCAAAGACGATTGAATCAACATAATTTTATGTTGACCGGTCGATGGTACCGGTCTTGGTACCGGTCGACCGGTCAGGTCTGTGCAGCTAAGTGTGGAAATTTGGAAATTGACTTCTGAGGATCCCACTTGCCTGATTTCGAATTCTAAGTGTAAGACCCGCACTCTGAAAACCCAATCTAACCTTGGTTTTGTATCGTGACAGGTCTTCCGATCATCACCGAGCCAGACGGGCCAAGCGAATAACAAACAGGTACGAAATCGGACCGAAGTCGACCAATTATACCTGATTTTAGGTATACCGGTCGATGGTACCGGATGATGGTACCGGTCGACCGGTATGGCCTGCACAGCTATGTGCGGAAATTTGGAAATTGGTCCCTGCGGGTCTCGCTTTCCTGATTTCGAATCCTAGAAGTTTCCTAATCCTAGTAGGGTTACTAAACCCTATTTCTAGCCTATAAATACACCCTTAAACCCCTCAAATCCTTTCCATTGTCTCTCACAAACCCTAGAGAAGAGAAAGAGCTTGGAAAGGAGAATGAGCTAGGAAGAAGAAGGAGGTGCCGCCATTACCG